>JAACNH010001056.1:0-106345 GCA_019447015.1 Hymenochirus boettgeri | reverse complement strand
TTCAACCGACCTTAAGATGTCTGAGCGCGAACCAATGTCATTTTTCCACTTAGTCTGGGTAAACACGGGAGACATTTGTTCAGGGCAACTACGATAGGTTGGCCCAAGGACAAATCGCTTGTCCAGTCACCCATCACCCATCGTGCATGGCCCCCCCCTTTACATACCCATACAATATCAGCCAAACCAAACCTGAGTGACCCGGGGTAATATCATCGAGATATTGGGGTATGTTTTTTTGACCGAAGCCACGTCATACTGGGGGCGGCACTTACCATAAATCTACCTACCCAAACAATATCCCGTACTGAAATAGGGACACACCACGTCATACAGAGCTGGGGGTGCACTTACCTAAATTCCCCCTACCTTCCCAACCCAATCGTCACTTCCCGAATAAACGGCAGGGCCACGTCATACGAGCACTGTGGGGCACTTCCGTAAATCTACCTACCCAACACAATAGTCCAACGTCACTAAGATAAACACATGAGGTCCACGTCATACAGAGCACTGGGTGACACTTGGAGCCTAACTCTACCTACCCACACAATAGGTCATGTCACTAATACACAAGAGCCACGTCCAGATCAGAGCAATGGGGAACTACCTAAAATCTCCCACCAAAAACCACATAGTGCTGTGGCCCTAATCCACAACCACGTCATTACAGATGCAAATGGGTTAACCTTACCTCACTCTAGGTCGGGACCGTACCCCACACAATATTCCTCACTAGCGAGGCAGCAGACCCCGTCATACAGATCAATGGGGGCACTTACCTAAGATGCGTAGACCTACCGCAACACAATAAGTCACGTCACTAACAACCACAACCAGGCGCGTCAGTACAGAGTCAAGGGGGCCACTTACTAAATGCTCTACCCAAAACCAATATCTTGCCCTAATAGGCACAACCGACGGGGTCAGGTACATAGCATGGTAGAAACTGAACCTAAATCTTCCCTACCCACCAAATAGGTCACGGCACTAATAACACAACACATCAGTACAGAGCAATGGGGTAACGTACCAATAAATCTCCTACCGGGGGGAGGACCACACATACAGTATCACTTGTCACAATAACACAACCACGTCAGTACATGCGCAAATGGGAAACTTCGCCGCTAAAGTGCTACCTACCCAAAAACGACAATATTCCCTGTCACTACATAAACCTGGAAAACACTTCCGTACAGAGCATGGGTAAGACTTCACCTCCATGCTACCTACCCAAGCACAAGTAGGTCACTTCACAATACCCAAACGCAGGCGACGGGTGCAGTACATGAGCATGGGTAACTCTTACTAAATCCTACCTACCCACACAATAGTCATAAGGTCACTAATAAACAGACAGGAAAGGCACCCCGGTCAGTACATAGCAATGGGGTCGACTTACCTGAAATCGTGGGGGGACCTACCCACACATAGTCCATATCACAAAATATAAAACACAGCGCACTCGTACAGAGCAATGGGGTAAACTTTCCCTAACTCTACCTACCCGACACGAGATATGCACGGTTCACTAATCAACGACAAACCACTTCAATGAACAAGAGCCATTGTTGTACTTAACCTAATCTCACTACCGGCAACGGCATAGGTCGACGTCACTAATAAACACACCACCACGTCAGTACAAAGAGCAATGGTGGGGCACTTACCTACGTCTAACAACTACCCCACAAATGTCGACGTCAATAATAAACACAGAAACACCTGCGTCAAGTACCGAGCATGTGGGTAAGCTTACCTAAATCTACCTACCACAACACCATCGTTCACAAGGTCACTATAACAAGACCACTTCAGTTAACAGGCCAAAAGCTGGGGAGGGTGGGGGGGATGTGGGGTGGGGCACTTACCTAATCTACCTCCGCGAACACAATGTCCGTCCCTGTGGGAAAACAGCCCACGCAGTACAGAGCAAGTGGGGTGAACGTTACCTAAAGATCTACCAGGTACCGCAGGCCACAAGTATGTCACGTCCTAATAAACCGCAGCCCCGGCAGTAACATGACAAGTGGGGGGTACTATGGACACTAAATGCTAACCTACCCAAGCACAATCTGTCACGTCACTGGAATGAAACCAACCAGCGTCAGGTACAGAGGGCAATGGGGCAAGCTTTACCTAATCTACCGTACCCAAACACAAGTAAGTCATGTCCCTAGGATAAACACTGCCGGGGACGTCGTGACGAGGATGGGTGAACTTTACTAAATCTACTACCGGCAACACAAAGTCATGGTCACTGAGATAAACACGCTGCCACTTCAGGTAACAGATCATGGGGGGTAGACTGTACCTAAATGTACCTACCCAACACAATAGTCACGTCACAATAAAAACCGAACCGACGTCATTATCAGAGCAGTGGGGAAACTTCCTAAATGCTACGCTACCACAACAGCAATGGAGTCCACGTCCACTATAAACACAAGGCACGCCACTTCGATACAGTAGCAATGGTGGGTAAAAGCTACCTAAATCTACCTACCCCCACCACAATAGACACGCCACTAATAACCGACAGGAACCACAAATTCAGTACAGAGCATGTGGGCACTTACCGTAGAATCTAACCGACCCAACCATAAGTCATGTCACTAATAAACGACAGGCCACGTGCAGTGTAATGAGCAATGGGAAAACTTACCTAACTCCTATACCTACCAAACACAAATGGTCCATGTCACTAATAAGGGACACAGCCACGTCAGTAACAGAGCAATGGGGTAACTTACCTAAACTACCTCCCCAACACAAAGTCCCGTCACTAAAACACAGCCACGTCAGTAACAGAGCAATGGGGACTTAACCTAAATCTACCGACGCCACACAATAGTCATTCACTAATAACACAGCCAACGTCAGTACAGAGCAATGTGGGTTAACTTACCTAATCTCCTAACCCAAACACAATAGTCATGTCACTAATAACACCACCACGTCAGTCAGAGCAGGGTAACTACCTAAATCTCCTACGCCACACAATAGTCACGTCATAATAAGACACAACACGTCAGTACAGAGCAATGGGGTAACTTACCTAATCTACTACCCAACACAATAGTCCTTCACTAATAAACACAACCAGGCAGTAACAGAGCAATGGGGTAACTTACCTAAATCTGATCTACCAATACCAAATAGTCACGTCACTAATAAACACAGCCACTTCAGTACATGATCAATTGGGGTACCTTACCTAAATCTGCTAGCCTACCCAGCCACATGAGTGCGAGTGTCACTAATAAACACCAAACCACGTCGAGTACAAGAGCATATGTAACCTACCTAATCCTACCTACCCAACCATAGTCCACGTCAGCTAATAAACACAGCCACGTCAGTACAGAGCCGGGTTGGGGTACGGTTAGGGTCCGTAAAGTCCCCTACCGAATCACAATAGTCACGGTCACTAAGTAAACACAGCCCGACTTCATTACAGGAGCAATGAGAGTAACTTACCTACGGGATCTGAGGGCCTACCCCACGACAATATCACGGTCACTAACGAAACCCAGTACGAGGGTGGGATAGACCCGAGATACCCAATTGAGAGGGGCACGGTACCCTGCGAACCTTCCTTGGCATATTTGTTCACTGGGGGGACTCGCCCACCCCTCCGGGTCACACACGTCAGTATGAGTGTGACGGTACTGGTCCGGCAGAACAGTATCTTTTCCAAGGCCCTCTCCCTGGGAATTGTAGGGGCGGAAGACGGGGAAAGGAAAAGGAGGCTATAAAAGAGTCCAGATTGCAGCAGGGACATCCAGCACAGCGTCGTGCACTTGCTTGCCCCAGTAAACGCTTCTCCATTGTCCAGGGTTTCAAATTAGAATCACCCAGGGGGTCGCAGTAGGACCTTTTTCGTACAGCAGAAGAGTCCGGAGCCCCCAACAGGGGCCGACGGTTTTTATATCTTTGTGGCCAATGCGAACGGGCCGGACCTGGTCCTGAATCCCATAGAAATTCCAAAAAGGGCGGCGGTGGTCCAGGGGTTTATAGGATCTGATCCCTGACCCTGGGGTGGCTCCATCGCTGATATCTGTCCACAGACAAAAGCACCTGCCATTAAGGTAGGGAGCCAGACAGCTGTAACACACCCATATGGTGCTTACAGGGCTGTGGAGGTGGGAAGTGCATATACCTTGTGAAATGAGAATAGGGGCTGCAGAGATAAAGGTAAAAAAAGTTGTCATGGCGCATCAGTAGGTGGGCACGGGAAATGGGGGCAGCAGGGATCACAAGGGGGGAATTGTGGCATTCGGAGGGGGTGGGGTATCGACTGGGATAGGGCAACAGGGCTCAAACATGTGATGTGGTGGGCAACGTGGGATCACGGAGATGGGGCACTTAGAATCAAGGGCTATTGGTGAGGCGACAGGGGATAATGGTTGTGGATTGTGGTGATCACGGTATAAGATGATGGTGGGGCACATGGAGGGTCACGGGAGAATGGAGTGTTGGCCCAGGTTATCACGTGGGTGGAAGTGGTTGCACAGGTATCATGGATAATGGGGTGCGACAGGGATGCATGGGGAATGGGGGTCCTAATTGGGGGGACAGGAATGAAGGAATGTGGTGTTGGGGTGCTGAGTGAGTTAGGAAACCAGTAATATGGGAAGGGCACCAATTGTGGGTGTGAATTGAGGAGTCGTTATGAGTGGGTAGGTGGTCAATATTCTATTACCCGCAGAAAAAAAGGCCCAGGGTGACTGCTGGGAACAGACTGGGTACGTGGAATATGGCCCTGGTAGGTAGGGGCAGGAAGCACTGTACCCTCTGCTTCCTCCCTCATCCTATCGGGGGGCGCTGAGGATGGTCACACGTGGGTGCCGAAAGTGCCACAAGCACCCGCTCCTCCCGAATGGTCACCGGGCCCCCAGATCAACAGGGACACAGAAGACCGGGGACTGGAGGCTGTGCGGCGGGTGGGGAGGGGAGAGTGGAGTAACGTCGTCCGGGGTGGTCTGGCCGAAATTCAAAATTACTGGTCCAGATCGGCACTAATTACCCATCATTATTACGATCATAGAGTCTCCCCCAATCAGCACTAATTAACTCACCTGTATATACAAATGCATACGATCTCCCAACTCAGACTAATTATACCTCATCACTTAATTAACATCCTAGAGGTCTTCCCCCAAGTCAGCAATAGTACCCATCACTTTATTCACATCATATAGTCTCCCCACATCCCCAGCACCTGAATTAGACCATCACTTAGTTCAAATCATAAGCCTCCCCACCATCGAGGCACTACATTACCATTCAACTTATTAACAATCGATAGAGTCTCCCCCAATCAGCACTAATTAGCCATGTACTACCTTATTATACATCAGAGTCTCTTCAACCAATCAGAATATTTCCTCATCGTTGCTTACATTCATCGAGTCTCCCCCATCAACTAATCTACCCGATCTTAACATTGGCTAGTCCCCCCTAACTATTCCAACTATTACAGAGTCTCCCCATACCGCACTAAATTACCCCATCACTTTTACACATATAGGTCTCCCTCCCCAACTCAGCACTAATTACCCATCACTTTACATTCCATATAAGTCTAGCCCCATCAGTAAATGAATTAACTCATCACTTATTACCAATCATCGAGTCTCCCCAATTAGGAACTAATTAACCATCACTTGATTACAAACTCATAAAAGAGGTCCTCCCCAATCAGAATAACTTACCCGTCACTTATTACATCATAGTAGTCTCCCCAACTCAGCACTAACCATTATCTCATCTATCCTCCATCGCACTATTAACTTCACTACCAGAGTCCCAATGAACTATACTATAGTATCACGATGTCTCCCAAATCAGCACGCCTACTATGGTTCAATCAGAAATTACTATACTTTACTGAGTTCCAACACACAGATTCCACTCTTCAAGTCCCCCAATCAGCCACAAATTACCCATCCGCTTATTACATCATAGAGTCTGGCTCGCCCCAACAGAATAATGTACCACATCACTGTATTACATCATAGCTCGCTCCATCCCCCAATCACACTAATTACCACACTAATTACATCGAATCCCATCAGAGTTACCATCACTATTAATCATAGAGTCAAAGACTGAATTCCCATGCACTTATTAGATCATAGTTAATCGAATGAATACCCTCACTTCCCAGAGTCCCCCATCACTAATTACCCATCCTGATTACATCATGAGATCTCCCCCAATCAGAAATAATTACCCATCACTTATTACAAGTTACATAATAGTCGTCGCCGAGGATCAACACTAATTACCCAATCACTTATGTAACAGTCATGAAGTGCTCCCCAATCAGAATAATTACCCATCACGTTTACATCATAGTCTCCGCCCAATCACACTAATGTACCATCACTATTACAATCATAGAATCTCCCCCACATCAGCAAATTACCCATCACTATATTACATCAAGGTCTCCCCGCGCATCAGCACAAAGTCTACCCAAATACATCTTAATGTACATCATATCTCCCGGCACATCAGAACTAATTAACCGAAAGTCACTCTATTACAATCATAGAGTCCTTCCCATCAGCACTAACATTACAATCACTTATTACATCATAAGGTCTCTGCCGCCATCAAGACCTAATACCCATCACTATACATTCATAGAGTCTCCCCAATTCGCACTAATTCCATGCAATATATCTTGATAATAACCACATATACGATAGATAGATCTCGCGCCCACTCGAAACAATTACCATCACTATACGTGAAAGTCAGTAGTCCTCCCCAATCCATAACAAGCTAATTACCATCGACTTATTGATAGCTATAGAGTCTCCCCCAATAAACATCCCATCACTTAGGGTCTATTACATACTATCCCTAGCTATTAGCATCAGCTCCCCAATCATGAACTAGTGTTACCTGCACACTAGAAAATATACTCCATCAGTGAACTATTAATTACAATCTTATTCACACCATAGGTCTACCCCCAATCAGACTATTAACCCTCACAATTATTATATGTCTCGGGAAGCGCAATTAACGACCGATCGACTTATTACATCATAGGTCCTCCCCACTTCATGAACTAAATTTACCCCTCACTGTACTAATATGTAGCCTCCGGGCAACCTATACTTACTATCACTTATTCACATCAGTGGAGATAGTCTCCCCCAATCAGAACTAATTCCCATCACCTTATTACGTCAATAGTCACTCCAACCCAATCAGACACTTAATTACCCACACTTATACAATCATAGCTCCTCCCCCAATGACACTAATTACCCATCACTTTTAATCATAGACACTTACCTGCTCTAGTCTCCCAATCAGAACATATTACAACCATCACTATATACAGTCAAGAGTCTCCCCCGAATCAGAACTATGTACACCAATCACTTTTATCATGCATATAGTCAATCCTCGAAAAAAACCCCGAATCGAACTAATTCCACCATCACTGTATTACGGATCATATTGAGTGCCCCAATCATACTAATTAACCAATCAACACTAATAGTATACAATCCTAAGAGTCTCCCACCACAGTCAGACTAATTACCCATCAACTATTGTACATGCATGAGGGTGCACCCCAAGATCAATAATCCCCTAATTATCTCACCCAATCATAATCTCCAGTAACTATACCTCACCTACTCTATAGGCTCACCCCAATCAGAACTATTACCACTCCTTACAATCAGGTCCCGAATCAAATTGCCATCGTATTACATCATAGCCAGGGAGTCACCTATGAACAACTTATTTGTACCCAAATCAGAACTAATTACCTCATCATTTATTACAATCATAGTCTCACCACATCAGAACAATTACCCATCACTTATTACATGCGATAGATCACCCCGAAATGCAGAATCGTAATTACCCATCACTTATTACATCATAGAGTCTCCCCCAGTCATAACTATTACACCTCACTTATTACCATCATGTTTCCCCCAATCAGAGGGACTAATTACCCATCACTTATTGACACATACAGTAGTCTGCCCCAACAAACTAGACTTACCAATCACTAATCTTACACATCATGGTCTCTCCCCCAATCGAACTAATATGACCAACACTATATTTACAAATCATACAGGGTAGTTCCCCGAACCCATCAGGAGAGTAAATGACCTATCACTTATATAAATCATAGTCGTCCCCAATCAGAAGCTAATTACCATCACTTTATACATCTAGAGTCCTCCTCCAATCAGAACTAAGTTCCCAATCACTTATTACCAGTCATAGAGTCTCGCCCAATAACTAATTACCAAGATCACTTATTACAGGATCATAGAGGTCTCCCCAATCAGAAGTAATACTATCACTTATTAATCGATAGAGTGGTCCCCAAGTCAGACTAATTACCAATCACTCTTACATCATAAAGAGAGTCTCCCCAATCAAACTAGATTACCAATCACTTATTACATCAATAGCTCCCCAATCAGAACTAATTAACCAAGGCACTTATTACATCATAGAGTCTCCCCAATCAGAACTAATTACCAATCACTAATTACATCAGTCAAGAACTCTACACCACTATTAATCATAGACTCAATGATACCAATACACACTTATACTCACAGTTCTCCGCGCAATCAGAACTATTGACCAGACAGCGTTGGATTACCATCAGTAGTCTCCCGGGGCCAATCGAACCTAATATACCAATCACTTCAATTACATCATAGTCGAGGTCATCCCGCAATCAGAAGCTAACCAATCATTATTAATCATTCCTCCCAATCACTAATTACATACATGAAATATGAGTCCCTGCCCGAAATCAGACTCATTAACCATCATCTAATTAACATCATAGTCTCCCCCAGAAAAAAAACTCAGAACTGCAATTAGGCCAATCACTTAAGTACATCATAGGTCTCCCCAATCAGACTATTACCATCACTACGTTACAATCAGATTCTCGCCCCAATCAGAGACTAAGTACAGGAAAGGAAGGGAAAGGGGAAAAATGGAAGGGAAAGAGTGGGAGCAAATAGGGAAGCAAAAGAAGGAAGGAAGATGGGGGAGAAAGAGGGGGGAGGGTGCAGGGTAGCGAGAAATGATTCAATGGTGAAGGGATCATCATATAGGTCCCCCCCCCCTTCCCCAATAGAACTAATTACAATCACTAATACATCAGAGTCTCCCCCAATCAGAACTAATTACCAATCATCTTTATACTATCATGAGTCTCCCCAATCAGAACTAATTACAATCACTTTATATCATAAGTCTCCCCAATCAGAACTAATACCAATCACTTAATTACATCATAGAGTCTCCCCAAATCAGAACTAATTACCAATCTCACTAATTACATCATAGAGTCCTCCCCAATCTCAAACTAATTACCACTCAAATTACATCTAGAGTCTCCCCCAACAGAACTAATTACCAACACTAAATTCATCATAAGAGTCACCCCCAATCACAACTAATTACATCTAGAGTCAAGTTGATGATGGACATTGATGGATGGGTTTTTGGGTCATCAGCGACGGACAATCTTTTACCAAAGTGTGATCAGGACCACATCAGTATATTTCTAAACCAAGCCAGGAATAAGGTTAGTACCGAATAGGAGAGACTGCAAAGCTTCAAGTCTCACTAGTAGGAGAGTAAATTTGAAAAAGAATATCTCTCCTCCTGGACTGAACTTTTCATTCCACCATACGGAGTTGGGACCCCATTATGCATCCTTGGCTGTAGACCGTTTGGCAAAATAAAAGTAAAGTTCTCAATCGATGATTTATTACATATCATTTCCTGTCCAACACGCTCACAACCCGACCCAAACTTTCATCTATTCAAATCATTTACTGTGTCTTGTCCCAAGTTCAAGTTTTGATATTATTTGTTCTCTAGAACTGCTGCTGTTTCACTTTGGATACATCAGACATGTTGACTCTACAGATTCCGAGAGCTGTAACCAATATTTATTTGTTGGTGACTATTTCAGAAGGTCTCAGTGGGACGTGATGTTTAGTTTTTTGTCTGAATATGGATTCCAGATTGACCTTGTTCTTAACTTCCACCATCAAACACATCTGGATCCCCAATGACCTAATCCATCCCAAACCTCATTCATTCTCAGGTCAAAAGGTTGGGACTATCCAATGTGGAGATATAAGGGTAATTGTGACAATATAGCAGGTCACACAAATTACAGACTTACCTGTGAATGGCTGAACACCCTACCAAAACACTCCTCCATCCAGGGAAAATAACTAGATAATGCTGAATGAAGCTGTGTCCATCAATATTTTATGGTCTATTATACCTACCACTTATATACCTTAAAGGGGAACTGTGTTCTCCAAACAAGTTTACTTTAAATGAAAGGCCAGGTTCATACCTTTAAACGAGCCATCAACCACCCCTCTACGTGATGCACAGCCCCAAAATATGAAGAAATCACTGATCAGAAAGTTAGTGTGGGAGGTTCGGAATCGGCGGTCAAATACTATTCCTCCTCCTCTATCTGCGGTTAGCCACATGCTCAGTGCATGACTGAAGGTTAGGAGAGGGGGGGAAGAACATCACACCCACAGCACGCTTTTTTATGCCTCCCACTTGCTGGCCCTTCCCACTCACGGCCCTGTTCACCCCTCCCTTGCAGCCCCCTGTGGCCCCTCCCACTCATGGACTTAGTATAGTATAGTACAGTATTGTACAGTACAGTATAGTACAGTAATAGTATCGTATATTACGTATAGTACAGTATAGTATACTTAGTTAGTACAGTATATTTCAGTACAGTATTTATCAGTTATTATAGTAGTATAGTACAGTGTAGTGATAGTGTAGTATATTGTATAGCAGAGTCATAGTATATTACGTATAGTATAGAACAGTATAGTATAGTACAGTTTTAGCAGCGTACAGTATAGTTAGTAGTACAGTATATAGTACAGTACAGTATAGGTATAACAGTATAGTACAGTACAGTATAGTCACAGTATAGTATAGTAGTATAGTATCAGTGTATAGTACAGTTTAGTATAGTATGTATAGTACAGTATAGTATAGATGTATAGTACAGTATAGTATAGATGTATAGTACAGTTTAGATAGTCCAGTAATAGTATAGTACAGTAAAGTATAGTACGTTAGTATAGTACAGTACAGTATAGTACAGTAATAGTACAGTATAGTATAGTATAGTTAGTATGTACAATATAGTATAGTAACAGTAATAGTATAGTATAGTACAGTACAGTATAGTATAGTACAGTAATAGTTAGTATGTTAGTATAGTCAGTACGTATAGTTAGTTAGTATAGTTATCATATACAGTATAGTACAGTACAGTATAGTATAGTACTAGTACAGTTATTAGTACAGTTAGTATAGTAGTACATACAGTATAGTACAGTAGTAGTATAGTTAGTACAATATAGTATAGTATAGTAAGTACAGTATGTCAGTATAGTGCAGTACAGATAGTATCACAGTATATATAGTATAATTAGTACTAGTCAGTATAGTACAGTCAGTATAGAACAGTATAGTATAGTACAGTATAGTACAGTACAGTCTATATAGTATAGTTAGTATGTACGTACAGTACAGTATAGTATGTAGTATCAGTTTAGTAGTGTTGTCTAGATAGTAGTATAGCATAGTTAGTATAGTACAGTATAGTTAGTCCACAGTAAGAGTATAGTATAGTATAGTATAGTATAGTATACGTACAGTATAGTATAGTACAGTATAGACAGTACAGTCAAGTATATATAGTACAGTATATAGTGTATAGTATAGTACAGTACGTATAGTGAGTACAGTATAGTAATAGTAAGTACGTATAGTATGTACATATAGTAATCCAGTACAGTACAGTTAGTAGTAAGTATATCGTAAGTATGTATAGTATGTTAGTATGTATAGTTTAGTATAGAGTACAGTACAGTACAGTATAGTATAGTACAGTACAGTATAGTATAGTATGTATAGTATAGTATAGTATAGTTTAGTATAGTATTTTTTGAGGTTAATAAGAAATTCGTCCATTCCAGTCCGACCCATCTATCAAATCCTCATTTTTTCTGTCTAACTGTTTGATCCCCCCAAAACCCCTCATATTTATGAAGGGAAAACCGTTCTCACAGTGACAACCCTTTCCCAACTCTACTTTATGTATCAATACCAGTAACTTGTAACATTCCTTGTGTGTAGAACCCATCCAGCTTTTTATTAAACTGACCAATGAACCTGCCATAACAACGTCCACTGAAGACAGTTCCATAGCTTTACCGTTCTCACAGTGACAACACCCTTTCCCAACTCTACTTTATGTATCAATACCAGTAACTTGTAACATTCCTTGTTTGTAGAACCTCATCCAGCTTTTTATTAAACTGACAATGAACTCTCATAACAACGTCCACTGGAAGACAGTTCCATAGCTTTACCGTTCTCACAGTGACAAACCCTTTCCCACTCTACTTTATGTATCAATACCAGTAACTTGTAACATTCCTGTTTGTAGAAACTCACCAGCTTTTTATTAAACTGACCAATGAACCTGCCATAACAACGTCCATGGAAGACAGTTCCATAGCTTTAACCGTTCTCACAGTGACAAACACTTTCCCAACTCTACTTTATGTATCAATCCCAGTAACTTGTAACATTCCTTGTTTGTAGAAACTCATCCGCTTTTTTATTAACGGACCAATGAACCTACCATAACAACGTCCACTGGAAGACAGTTCCATAGCTTTAACCGTTCTCACAGTAACAAACCCTTTCCCAACTCTACTTTATGTATCATACCGTAACTTGTAACTTCCTTGTTTGTAGAAACTCATCCAGCTTTTTATTAAACTGACCAATGAACCTGCCATAACAACGTCCACTGGAAACAGTTCCATAGCTTTACCGTTCTCACAGTGACAAACCCTTCCCAACTCTACTTTAGTATCATACCATTAACTGTAACATTCCTTGTTTGTAGAAACTCATCCAGCTTTTTATTAAACTGACCAATGAACCTGCATAACAACGTCCACTGGAAGACAGTTCCATAGCTTTACCGTTCTCACAGTGACAAACCCTTTCCCAACTCTACTTTATGTATCAATACCAGTAACTTGTAACATTCCTTGTTTGTAGAAACTCATCCAGCTTTTTTATGAAACTGACCAATGAACCTGCCATACACACGTCCACTGGAAGACAGTTCCTAGCCTTACCGTTCTCACAGTGACAAACCCTTTCCCAACTCTACTTTATGTATCAACCAGTAACTTGTAACATTCCTTGTTTGCAGAAACTCATCCAGCTTTTTATGAAACTGACCAATGAACCTGCCATAACAACGTCACTGGAAGACAGTTCCATACCTTACCGTTCTCACAGTGACAAACCTTTTCCCAACTCTACTTTATTTATCAATACCAGTAACTTGTAACATTCCTTGTTTGTAGAAACTCATCCAGCTATTTATTAAACTGACCAATGAACCTGCCATAACAACATCCACTGGAACAGTTCCATAAGCTTTACCGTTCTCACAGTGAAAAACCCTTTCCCAACTCTACTTATGTATCAATACCAGTAACTTGTAACGTTCCTTGTTTGCGAAACTCATCCAGCTTTTTATTAAACTGACCAATGAACCTGCCATAACAACGTCCACTGGAAGACAGTTCCATAGCTTTACCGTTCTCACAGTGACAAACCCTTTCCCAACTCTACTTTATGTATCAATACCAGTAACTTGTAACATTCCTTGTTGTAGAAACTCATCCCGCTTTTTAAAACTGACCAATGAACCTGCCATAACAACGTCCACTGGAAGACAGTTCCATAGCTTTACCGTTCTCCAGTGACAAACCCTTTCCCAACTCTACTTTATGTATCAATACCAGTAACTTGTAACATTCCTTGTTTGTAGAAACTCATCCAGCTTTTTATTAAACTGACCAATGAACCTGCCATAACAACGTCCACTGGAAGACAGTTCCATACTTTACCGTTCTCACAGTGAAAAACCCTTTCCCAACTCTACTTTATGTATCAATCCAGTAACTTTTAACATTCCTGTTTGTAGAAACTCATCCAGCTTTTTATTAAACTGACCAATGAACCTGCCATAACACGTCATTGGAAGACAGTTCCATAGCTTTACCGTTCTCACAGTGACAAACCCTTTCCCCAACTCTACTTTATGTATCAATACCAGTAACTTGTACATTCCTTGTTTGTAAGAACTCATCCAGCTATTTATTATTAAAACTGACCAATGAACCTGCCATAACAACGTCCACTGAAGACAGTTCCATAGCTTATACCGTTCTCACAGTGAAAAACCCTTTCCCAACTCTACTTTATGTATCAATACCAGTAACTTGTAACATTCCTTGTTTGTAGAAACTCATCCAGCTATTTATTAAACTGACCATGAAACTGCCATAACAACGTCCACTGGAAGACAGTTCCATAGCTTTACCGTTCTCACAGTGACAAAACCCTTTCCCACCTCTACTTATGTATCAATCCCGTAACTTTGTCATTCCTTGTTTGCAGAATCTCATCCAGCTTTTTATTAAACTGACCAATGACCTGCCATAACAACGTCCCTGGAAGACAGTTCCATAGCTTACCGTTCTCACACAGTGACAACCCTTCCCAACTCTACTTATGTTCAATCCAGTAACTTGTAACATTCCTTGTTTGTGAGAACTCATCCAGCTTTTTATTAAACTGACCAATGAACCTGCCATAACAACATCCACTGGAAGACAGTTTCCATAGCTTTACCGTTCTCACAGTGACAAACCCTTTCCCAACTCTACTTTATGTATCAATCCCAGTAACGTGTAACATTCCTGTTGTAGAAACTCATCCATCAGCTTTATTAAACTGACCAATGAACCTGCCATAACAACGTCCACTGGAGACAGTTCCATAGCTTTACCGTTCTCACAGTGACAAACCCTTTCCCAACTCTACTTTATATATCAATCCCAGTAACTGTTAACATTCCTTGTTTGTAGAAACTCATCCAGCTTTTATTAAACTGACCAATGAACCTGCCATAACAACGTCCACTGGAAGACAGTTCCATAGCTTTACCGTTCTCACAGTGAAAAACCCTTTCCCAACTTGAACCTAAACTTTTTATCTTCAAGTCTTAAGGGATGTCCTGTGTCCTTTGACATGTTTCTATTGGTGAACAATGCCCCAGATAGTTTATTGTATGGCCCGTTAATGTATTTATACACAGTAATCATATCGCCACGCAAGCGCCTTTTCTCCAGCGTACATATTGTAAACTTTTCCAGTCTCCTCTTCATATTCAAGCTCCCCCAGTCCCCTTATTAATTTAGTTGCCCTTCTCCGAACCCTTTCCATTTCAAAGATGTCCTTTTTGTAAGTCACAAACAAATAGGGGGATGGTTCGCTGCACCTACCACTCATGATGTATCCGGCCCACAGCTAGAGATCAGGCAGTGGTTTCTTTCAATAAAAAATCATCTTTATTTCCAAATCAACTTTAAAAACCAGGCTGGCACCAGGTAATGGGAAAAAAAGGTCTAACGCGTTTCAGGTTTTACCCCTTACTCATAGACCAAGTACACAAATCACAATGTCAGTCCCTCCTTATAAGAGGAAACCGACCAATTAAAAAGGCACATACCTCATAGTACAATTATTAACCCTTTGTACCCAAATCAGAAACTAAATTGTTTCTATACACTACTCAATATAGTTCAAATCATATTACAAGCATTGCAACAACCCAGAAGAAGCAAATTTGAGATGTGATAAATGACATCAATACATTTGTGAGACAATGAGTGTTTTAAATAGGCCACACGTTTAAAGCATAACAACATATAGGGACAATCAAACTATTAACGATATGTCCCATCTTCTATTGAGGCCATTAGGGGATCTTGTTTCTAGTTCTAATATCCAGTAGGCCTCCCTCTTGTGTAGGTGTCCTAGTTGGTCACCCCCCCTGAGGTTCCTCTCATACGTTCAAGGCCCTGGAAAGTACCAAAGGACGATCACCATCGGAGCAATTAGAAAAATGTCTACCTACTGGTGTTCTTATATCTTTTTTTATAATACTATTTAGGTGCTCACGGATCCGCTCCTTTAAAGGTCTCACTGTTCGCCCCACATACTGTTTGTTACATTTTTTACAGGTAAGTAATACACTACCCCTTTAGTGCAGCAATTAATATAGTCCCTTATTTCGTACATCTTCTGTGTCACTTCTGATTTAAACGTGGAGCCTATTTTCACAGCATTACAGGACTTACAACGTTGTGTGTCCACATCTGAAGTACCTACTGTGAACAACCAGGTCTTTTGCTTATTTCTTTTCGTGTCTGACCAACATAAACTGGGAGCAGTTTAATCTCCCAGCATTTGCTCTTCTTCTCTCGCCACAAATTTAAAAACGCGTGTCTAAGATTTTTTCCAAATCGCTGTCTCTACAAAGAATGTGTAGATTCCTATGTATATGTGTTTAATGTCATTGGATTCTTCACTATATTGAGTAACAAATATGTAGGGGATGCTGTATTCACTTAGTTACTGTTTTCCTTTTTGTTGCTCTATAATAGTTGCTGTCTATCCCTTTTTTTTACAATGTCATATGCTTGATTTATCTTATTTCTCCTATAGCCCCGTTCCAAAACTCTCTTTTAGATCTAAAGCGGCATTCTCAAAATCCCTGGTTTCCGAGCAATTACGTTTAATCCTTGTGAATTGTCCAATAGGGATCCTCTGATGGTATGTTTAGGGTGACAGCTCTAGCTTGTAGTAGAGTATTTCGGGCAATGGATTTCCTATAAACGTCTGTCTCAATTTTACCTGTGTTTGCGTTACCAATATTAGTAATCCAGGAAGTGAACTTTATCCACATTCTGTATTGTAAACTCCAAGCATCTATCGTTAATATTGACAAAATTACACAAATCTTGGGCAGATTCAAGTGATCCCCTCCATATAAGGAGTAGATCATCTATATACCTCCCATACCAATTATTCTATCCCTGAATGGATTAGTATCTCCAAAGATGTGGGACTCCTCCCACCAACCCATAATAGGTTGGCGAAGGTGGGCGCAAAAAGACACGCCCATGGCAGTCCCACATCTCTGAGGTAGTAGAAGAGCCATCAAAGAAAAAATAATTGTGTTTAAAAAATTCAATTGACTGTAAAATAAAATCACACAAGTCATCAGTAATATGCAGATTGGTATTTTCAGAAAATATTCTATATCGCCTCTCCGCATTCTTATGGACTTTGGGCAGGTGGTGAAAATCGGGACCCTAGAGTCTTTATTGTCAAAATTTTTTTATCATTTTCTGAAAGAACTCCGAGTTCATAGTATGTGTCTATGAGTGATTTCAGTTTCCCATTGAATATTTTAGTGGATCAGTACTCAGTTCAATGCATGTATTCTGATCTTTTAATTGTCTATAGGCTTCTTCTTTATTGGGCTGTATCTAGGGCTATCACTGCACCCCCTTATCAGCCATTTTAATAGTAATGGATTCATCTTTTTGATCTGTTGCAATGCAACCACTCGCTCTTAGATGTTATGAGTAATTACCTTTAGTTGTTTGAACCTTACTCTGTAACCTCCTCAATTCATCTTCTACAACCTGTTGGAAGATCTCAATGCTTTCAGTTCGCGAACTTACAGGATAGAAAGATGATTTCTTTAAGAGGCCGCTCTCCAGGCGGGTTATCCGTTGCTCATTGGGTTTGTTAGAGTGGTCCTGTAAATCCTGTAAGTCGCGCACGAAACATTGGTCTAAAAAATTTAATTTTTCCGTGGTATTAATGTAGGGTTCCGATTTTCCACCACCTGCCCAAAGTCCATAAGAATGCGGAGAGGCCTGAGGGGAGACCCATAGTTTCCAGTATAGGCTCTCTGGGCGAGGGCTTGTCTAAATTGGTAGATTTCTACCTGCAGCCCCTAGTGAAATCCCTGAAATCTTATTTAAAGGACACTAAGGATGTTTTAACAAAAATGGATCGACAGGTGTGGTTACCAAACAATTATGATAACCCTGGATGTTAATCCCTGTATTCCATAATAAGACATGACCAAGCTTTAGCGATAGAAATTTTCTGAAATACCAATCTGCATATACTGATGACTTGTGTGATTTTATTTTACAGTCATTGAATTTTTATTAAACACAATTATTTTTTCTTTGATGGCTCTTACTACCTCCAGAGATGTGGGACTGCCATGGGCGTGTCTTTTGCGCCCACCTTTGCCAACCTATTCATGGGTTGGTGGAGGAGTCCCACATCTTTGGAGATACTAATCCATTCAGGGATAGAATAAACTTGGTATGGGGGTATATAGATGATCTACTCCTTATATGGAGTGGATCCACTTGAATCTGCCCAAGAATTTGTGAATTTTGTCAATATTAACGATAGATCTTGGAGTTTACAGCACAGATACATGTGGATAAAGTTCACTTCCTGGATTACTACTTTGGTAACGCAAACACAGGTAAAATTGAGCAGACGTTTATAGGAAATCCATTGCCGAAATACTCTACTACAAGCTAAGAGCTGTCACCCTAAACATACCATCAGAGGATCCCTATTGACAATCACAAGGATTAAACGTAATTGCTCGGAAACCAGGGATTTTGAGAATGCAGCTTTAGATCTAAAAGATAATTTTTGGAACGGGGCTATAGGAGAAATAAGATAAATCAAGCATATGACATTGTAAAGAAAAGGGATAGACAGCAACTATATATAGCCCAAAAGGAAAACAGTACTAATAGTGATACGCATCCCCTACATATTTTGTTACTCATATAGTAAGAATCCAATGACATTAAACACATTATACATAGAATCTACACATTCTTTGTAGAGACAGCGATTTGGAAAAAATCTTAGACACCGGTGTTTAAATTTTTGGCGAAAGCAAAATCCTGGGAATTAATTGCTCCCAGTTTATGTTGGTCAGACAAAAAGAAATAACAAAAGACCTGGTTGTCCACAGTAGTACATTCAGATGTGACACACACTTTGTAGTCCTGTAATGCTGTAAAAAATAGGCTCCACGTTTAATCAGAAGTGACACAGAGGATGTACGAATAGGACTATATTAATTGCTGCACTAAAGGGGTAGTGTATTTACTTACCTGTAAAAAATGTAACAAACAGTATGTGGGTCGAACTGAGACCTTTAAAGGAGCGTATCCGTGAGCACCTAAATAGTATTATAAAAAAAGATATAAGAACACCAGTAGGTAAACATTTTTCTAATTGCTCCGATGGTGATCTTCCTTTTGTACTTTCAGGGCCTTGAACGATTAAAGAACCTCGGGGGGGTGACCAACTAGGACACCTCAACAAGAGGGAGGCCTACTGGATATTAGAACTAGAAACAAGATCCCCTAATGGCCTCAATAGAAGATGGGACATATCGTTAATAGTTTGATTGTCCCTATATGTTGTCTATGCTTTAAACGTGTGGCCTATTTAAAACACTCATTGTCTCACAAATGTATTGATGTCATTTATCCATCTCAAATTGGTCTCTTCTGGGTTGTGCATGCTTGTATATGATTTGAACTATATTGGATAGTGTATAGAAACAATTTAGTTTCTGATTTGGGTACAAAGGGTTAATAATTGTACTATGAGGTATTTGCCTTTTAATTGGTCGGTTTCCCCTTATAAGGAGGGACTGACATTGTGATTTGTGTACTTGGTCTATGAGTAAGGGGTAAACCTGAAACGCGTAAGACCTTTTTTTCCCATTCCTGGTGCCAGCCTGTTTTTAAAGTTGATTTGGAAATAAAATGATTTTTTATTGAAAAACCACTGCCTGATCTCTAGCTGTGGGCCGATACATCATAGTGGTAGGTGCAGCGAACCATCCCCCTATTTGTTTGTGACTTACTAAGTAACGAGTAGAGATCCTCGGGTTCGCGGGCACACACCTTTGATGTGGACAGTGTGGACGAGTTTTGGTAGGAGGGACGGGAGCCGCCACTTGGTTGCTTTCTCTTGTCCTTTTTGTACACAGGATTCCAAATTGCACTGCATATTCCAAATGAGGCCTTACCATGCTTTGTAAAGAGGGAGAATTACATTTTCCTCCCTTGAATCCATACCTCTCTTTATACAAGACAATACCATGCTGCTCTGGCTGTTGCCGCCTGGCACTGCTTGCTACCTTTAAGTTTTTTATCCACCAAAACTCCAAATCCCTTTCCAACAAGGATTCCCTTAACACGGAGCCATTTATAGTATATAAGCAGCACAAGGATTTTTAAGTCAAAATGCATCACCTTCCATTTATCAACATTGAATTTCATCTGCCAATTAGCAGCCCAGTGTGACAATCTATCTAGATCCCCTTGCAACGATTGCACATCCTCTGAAGTTTTTAATGGTCGACAAAGTTTAGTGTCTAGCAAACACTAAAACCTTGCTGACAATACCCACTTTCAAATCATAATAACAGATTAAATAGAAGTGGCCCCAACACAAACCCTGTGGCCCCCACTTAGCACTTTTGTCCATAATGATGAAGCCCCATTAACAACTACTCTCTGCATCCTATTCATTAACCAATTTTCTGTATAAAGGTTGGACTAGATGGACGTATTTCTTTATACAACCTCCAATACTATGTTACTATGTAACTGTTATACAGACATTATGGGTAGGGTATAAAGGTTGGACTAGATGGACGTATGTCTTTATACAACCTCCAATACTAGGTTACTGTGTAACTGTTATACAGACATTATGGGTAGGGTATAAAGGTTGGACTAGATGGACGTATGTCTTTATAAACCTCCAATACTATGTTACTATGTAACGTTATACAGACATTATGGGTAGGGTATAAAGGTTGGACTAGATGGATGTATGTCTTTGTCCAATCTCCAGTACTATGTTACTATGTAACTGTTAGACAGACATTATGGGTAGGGTATAAAGGTTGGACTAGATGGATGTATGTCTTTGTCCAATCTCCAGTACTATGTTACTATGTAACTGTTAGAAGACATTATGGGGAGGTTATGAAGGTTGGACGAATGGACATATGTCTTTTATACAACCCTCAATACTATGTTACTATGTAACTGTTATAGAGACATTATGGGTAGGGTAAAGGTTGGACTAGATGGACATATGTCTTTATACAACCTCCAATACTATGTTACTATGTAACTGTTAGAAAGACATTATGGGGGAGGTATGAAGGTTGGACAATGGACGTATGTCTTTTATACAACCTCCATACATGTTACTATGTACCGTTATACAGACGTTATGGGTGGGTAATAAAGGTTGGACTAGATGGACGTATGTCTTTATACAACCTCCAATACTATGTTACTATGTAACTGTTATAGAGACATTATGGGTAGGGTATTAAGTTAGACTAGATGGACATCTGTCTTTATACAACCTCCAATACTATGTTACTATGTAACTGTTAGAAAGACATTATGGGGAGGTATGAAGGTTGGACGAATGGACGTATGTCTTTATACAACCTCCAATACTATGTTACTATGTAACTGTTATAGAGACATTATGGGTAGGGGTATAAAGGTTGGACTAATGGACATATGTCTTTATACAAACCTCCAATCCTATGTTACTATGTAACTGTTAGAAAGACATTATGGGGGAGGTATGAAGGTTGGACGAAATGGACGTATGTCTTTTATACAACCTCCAATACTATGTTACTATGTAACGTTATCCAGACATTATGGTTAGGGTATAAAGGTTGGACTAGATGGACGTATGTCTTTATACACCTCCAATACTATGTTACTTGTAACTGTTATCAGACATTATGGGTAGGGTATAAAGTTGGACTAGATGGAATATTGTCTTTATACAACTCCAATACTATGTTACTATGTAACTGTTAGAAAGACATTATGGGGGAGGTATAAGTTGGACTAATGGACGTATGTCTTTATACAACCTCCAATACTATGTTACTATGTAACCGTTATACAAGACATTATTGGTAGGGTATAAAGGTTGGACTAGATGGACTTATGTCTTTATACAACCTCCAATACTATGTTACTATGTAACTGTTATACAGACATTATGGGTAGGGTATAAAGTTGCACTAGATGGATGTATGTCTTTATACAACCTCCAATACTATGTTACTATGTAACTGTTTATAAACAGACATTATGGGTAGGGTATAAAGATGGACTAGGTGGACGATGTCTTATACAACCCCAATACTATGTTTCTATGTAACTGTTATACAGACATTGTGGGGAAGGTATGAAGGTTGAACTAGATGAACATATGTCTTTATGCAACTTTCTATACTATGTTATTGTTAGACAGACATTATGGGTAGGGCATAAAGGTTGGACTAGATAAACGTATATCTTTATTTAATCTACAATACTATCAGGGTTATTCAATAAAAGTTCTTATTGTTTAAAATGGTGCTAATTTTGCCCCAACCAATCAGATGTTAGCTTTCAAATATTAAATAAGATCTGATTGGTTGGGGCAAAATTAGCACCATTTTAAACGATAAGAACTTTTATTGAATCTCCCTATATGTGACTGTGTAACTGTTAGACAGGCATGATGGGTAGATTATAAATGTTGGACTAGATGGATGTATGTCTTTATTCAACCTTCAATACTATGTTACTATGTAACTGTTATACAGACATTATGGGTAGGGTATAAAGGTTGACTAGATGGACGTATGTCTTATACAACCTCCAATACTATGTTACTATGTAACTTTATACAGACATTATGGTAGGGTATAAGGTTGGACTAGATGGACGTATGTCTTTATACAACCTCCAATACTATGTTACTATGTAACTGTTATACAGACATTATGGGTAGTATTAAAGGTTGGATAGATGGACGTATGTCTTAATACAACACCTCCAATACTATGTTACTATGTAACTGTTTATACAGACTTATTGGGTAGGGTATAAAGGTTGGACTAGATGGATGTATGTCTTTATCAACCTCAATCCTATGTACTATGTAACTGTTATACAGACATTATGGGTAGGGTATAAAGGTTGGACTAGATGGACGTATGTCTTTATACCCTCCAATACTATGTTACTATGTAACTGTTATACAGCATTATGGTAGGGTATAAAGGTTGGACTAGATGGAGTATGTCTTTAACAACCTCCAATACTATGTTACTATGTAACTGTTATACAGACATATGGTAGGGTATAAGGTTGGACTAGATGGATGTATGTCTTTATACAACCTCCAATACTATGTTACTATGTAACTGTTATACAGACATTATGGGTAGGGTATAAAGGTTGGACTAGATAGACATATGTCTTTATACAACCCCCAAACATGTTACTATGTAACTGTTATACAGGCATTATGGGTAGGGTATAAGGTTGGACTAGATGGACGTATTCTTTATAACCTCCAATACTATGTTACTATGTAACTGTTATACACGACATTATGGGTAGGGTATAAAGGTTGGACTAGATGGACGTATGTCTTTATACAACCTCCAATACTATGTTACTATGTAACTGTTATACTGACATTATGGGTAGGGTATAAAGGTTGGACAGATGGACGTATATCTTTATACAACCTCCAATACTATGTTACTATGTAACTGTTTACAGACATTATGGGTAGGGTATAAAGGTTGACTAATGGACGTATGTCTTTATACAACCTCCAATACTATGTTACTATGTAACGTGTATACTGACATTATGGGTAGGGTATAAGGTTGGACATAGATGGACGTATGTATTTATACAACCTCCAATACTATGTTACTATGTAACTGTTATACAGACATTATGGGTAGGGTATAAGGTTGGACTAGATGGACGTA
Organism: Hymenochirus boettgeri; assembly: GCA_019447015.1. Taxonomy (NCBI): domain Eukaryota; kingdom Metazoa; phylum Chordata; class Amphibia; order Anura; family Pipidae; genus Hymenochirus; species Hymenochirus boettgeri. The sequence continues at coordinate 82,428 of JAACNH010001056.1, read as the reverse complement.
TGTCTTTATACAACCTCCAATACTATGTTACTATGTAACTGTTATACAGACATTATGGTAGGGTATAAAGGTTGGACTAGATGGATGTATGTCTTTATACAACCTCCATACTATGGTTACTATGTAATTTTATACAGACATTATGGTAGGGTATAAGGTTGACTAGATGGACGTATGTCTTTATACAACCTCCAATACTATGTTACCATGTAACTGTTAGACAGACATTATGGGTAGGGTATAAAGGTTGGACTAGATGGACGTATGTCTTTATATACCCTCCAATACTATGTTACTATGTAACTGTTATACAGACATTATGGGTAGGGTATAAAGGTTGGACTAGATGGACGTATGTCTTTATACAACCTTCAATACTACGTAACTATGTAAGTATTGTCTTTAATAATATAGACATTAGGGTAATGGACATGACAACCTTCAATACTATATCTATTGTATTCTGTTAGATCAACTGGACCTAAGTTCTTGAATACGTTACTCCAAATGGTAGGTTATTGGACATTACCAGTTGAACGGTGGATTTTTGCCTGTGAGATGCCCTTTAAGATGTTTGAGGCCAAGATATCCGACAAGAGAAATGAAATGATATTGAATGTTTGGGAGAACTATTGTGGATATCTGTTATATTCAGTTGATCAACTGAGGTTTAGTTCTTGAAGACGTTTGCTAGTCATCCGCTGGCTTTCCTCAATTCAGAATGACTTGTACAAAATCTGGCAATTATGTACCCTGGAAAGTCCCAATTAGCATATCACAGCCAGGTGTTGGAACCTTCTATACAAGGTGTACTTTTCAGGGTACTGTGCTGAGTGTTCAACTCTGGTGGACAGCTCTGATCTATTTTGTACAACATGCTAAGTGAATATTCTTATAGAACTATCCTGTCTGTACGTTTTAATTTGTAAACTTGGTCTGAGCCTGAGGTTTGGTTTCCTAAGTCTAATTGCATGGAAGGAAGAGTTAACTCCATTAATGGTATTATTCTCCTCTATCAGTCCTAATGGAATTGGTTACGCACATGAACTAACCCAGTTGTGTTTAGGAGTCTCAGAGCTGGGAGTATAATGTAAGGTCAGATAATTGTGTTTAGTGCGTGTTATATCAAACTTTATTCCCAAGCTGTTACTTATAATTCTCTAGTTTCTTATTGTCACATTTCACTGGTGCTTTCTTAACATTGACTGTATATAGTGTTTCGCTCCTGTATACAGCTAGGATCCTACCTATATTTAAGTATCCGTATGAGCTAGCAAGTTATTGTCTTGTATAAAGGGGAATAGATCCAATAGAGAAAGATTTATTCTCCCTCTTTACAGGTCTCATTTGGAATCCCATATACAAAAGGGACATCTTGGAAATGGAAGCAGTTCAGAGAAGGGCAACTAAATTATAAGGGGAATGGAGAGGCTTGACTGTAGGTACAGATTAGATATTTTACAACTAAATTAATAAGGGAATAGAGGGGCTTGACTGTAGGTAGACAGATAGATATATTACAACTAAACTTAAGGGAAATCTCCATTCCCCTTATTAATTTAGTTGTAATATATCTAATCTGTCTACCTACAGTCAAGCCCCTCCATTCCCCTTATTAATTTAGTTGTTTTGTTGATATATCTAATCTGTCTACCTACAGTCAAGCCCCTCTATTCCCTATTAATTTAGTTGTAAATTCTAATCTGTCTACCTACAGTCAAGCCTCTCCATTCCCCTTATTAATTTAGTTGCCCTTCTCTGAACTGCTTCCATTCCAAGATGTCCCTTTTGTATATGGATTCCAAATGAGACCTTGTAAAGAGGGAGAATAATATCTTTCTCTATTGGATCTATTCCCCTCTTTATACAAGACAATAACTTGCTAGCTCATACAGGATACTTACATATAGGTAGGTACCTAGCTGTATACAGGAGCGAAACACTATATACAGTCACTGTTAAGAAAGCACCAGTGAAATGTGTACCAATAAGACTAGAGAATTATAAGTAACAGCTTGGAATAAAGTTTGATATAACAAGCACCATAACACAATTATCTGACCTTACATTATACTCCCAGCTCTGAGACTCCTAAACACAACTGGGTTAGTTCATGTGCGTAACCAATTCCATTAGGACTGAAGAGGAGAATAATACCATTAATGGAGTTAACTCTTTCCTTCCATGCAATTAGACTTAGGAAACCAAACCTCAGGCTCAGACCAAGTTACAAATTAAAACGTACAGACAGGATATGTTCTATAAGAATATTCTACTTAGCATGTTGTCACAAATAGATCAGCTGTCCACCAGAGTTGAACCACTCATCACAAGTACCCTGAAAATACACCTTGTTCAGAAGGTTCCTAACACCTGGCTGTGATATGCTAATTGGGACTTTCCAGGGCATAATTGCCAGATTCTTGTACAATTCATTCTGAATTGAGAAAGCCGTCGGATACTAGCGAAACGTCTTCAAGAACTAAACCTCAGTTGATATCTAACTGAATTATACAGATATCCACAATAGTTCTCCCAAACATTCAATATCATTCTCATTTCTCTTCTGTCGGATCTATCTTGGCCTCAAACTCTTAAAGGGCATCTCCACAGGCAAAAATCCACCGTTCAACTGTAATGTCCAATAACCTACCATTTGGAGTAACGTATTCAAGAACTTTAGGTCCGTTGATCTAACAATACAATAGATAAGTATTGAAGGTGGTCATGTCCATCTTACCCATAATGTCTATATTTATTAAAGACAATACTTACATGTTACGTAGTATGAAGGTTGAATAAAGACATACGTCCATCTATTCGTCAACCTTTATACCCCTATCCATATGTCTGTATAACAGTTACATATAACATAGTATTGGAGGTTATATAAGACATACGTCCATCTAGTCACCTTTATACCCTACACATAATGTCTGTCTAAACAGTTACATGAAACATAGTATTGGAGGTTGTATAAAACATACGTCCATCTAGTCCAACCTTTATACCCTACCCTAATGTCTGAATAACATTACATAGTAACATAGTTGGAGGTTGATAAAGACATACATCCATCTAGTCCAACCTTTATACCCTACCATAATGTCTGTATAACAGTTACATAGTAACATAGTATTGGAGGTTTGTATAAGACATACGTCCATCTAGTCCAACCTTTATACCCTACCCATATGTTGTACAACAGTTACATAGTACATGTATTGGAGGTTGTATAAAGACATACGTCCATCTAGTCCAACCTTTATACCCTACCCATAATGTCAGTTAACAGTTACATAGTAACATAGTATTGGAGGTTGTTAAGACATACGTCCATCTAGTCCACACTTATTACCCTACCCATAATGTCTGTATAACAGTTACATAGTAACATAGTATTGGAGGTTGTATAAAGAAATACGTCCATCTAGTCCAACCTTTATACCCTACCCATAATGTCAGTATAACAGTTACATAGTAAACATAGTATTGGAGGTTGTATAAAGACATACGTCCATCTAGTCCAACCTTTATACCCTACCACATAATGTCTGTATAACAGTTACATAGTAACATAGTATTGGAGGTTGTATAAAGATATCGTCCATCTAGTCCAACCTTTATACCCTACCCATAATGTCTGTATAACATTTACATAGTAACATAGTTTGGAGGTTGTATAAAGACTATGTCTATCTAGTCCAACTTTATACCCTACCCATAATGTCTGTATAACAGTTACATAGTAACATAGTATTGGAGGTTGTTAAAGACATACATCCATCTAGTCCACCTTTAACCTCTACCCTTGTCTGTATAACAGTTACATAGTCAAGTATTGGAGGTTGTATAAAGACATACTCCATCTAGTCCAACCTTTATCCCTACCCATAATGCTGTATACAGTACATAGAACATAGTATTGGAGTTGTATAAAGACATACTCCATCTAGTCCCACTTTATCCCTACCCATAAGTCTGTATAACAGTTACATAGTAACATAGTATTGGAGGTTTGATAAAGACATACTCCATCTAGTCCAACCTTTTACCCTACCATAATGTCTTGTATAACAGTTACATAGTAACATAGTATTGGAGTGTATAAAGACATACGTCCATCTATCCAACCTTTATACCCTACCCATAATGTCTGTATAACAGTTACATAGTAACATAGTATTGGAGGTTGTATAAAGACATACCGTCCATCTAGTCCAACCTTTATAACCCTACCCATAATGTCGTATCATAGTTACATAGTAACATAGTATTGGAGGTTGTATAAGACATACGTCCATCTAGTCCAACCTTTATACCCTACCCTAATGTCTGTATAACAGTTACATAGTAACATAGTATTGAGGTTGAAAAAGACTACAATTCCAGTCCAACATTTATAATCTACCCTAGCTGTCTAACATTACCACAGTCACATATAGTAATTCAATAAAGTTCTTATCGTTAAAATGGTGCTAATTTTGCCCCAACCATCAATCTTATTTATATTTGAAAGCAACTCTGATGGTTGGGCAAAATTAGCACCATTTAACAATAAAACTTTTATTGAATAACCCTGATATATTGTAATTAATAAAGATACGTTTATCTAGTCCAACCTTTATGCCTACCCATATGTCTGTTAACAATAACTAGTTATAAAGTTGCATAGACATATGTTATCTAGTTCAACCTTCATACCTCCACAATGTCTGTACATTACATAGAAACTAGTATTGGAGGTTTATAAAGACATACGTCACTAGTCCATCCTTTATACCCTACCCATATGTTCTGTATACGTTACATAGTAACATAGTAATGGAGGTTGTATAAGACATCATCATCTAGTCAACCTTTAACCCTACCCATAATGTCTGTCTAACAGTACATACATAGTATTGGAGGTTGTTAAAGACATACGTCTCTAGGTCCAACCTTTATACCCTACCAATTTGTTGTATAACAGTTACATAGTAACATAGTATTGGAGGTTGTATAACATACTCCATTTGTCCAACCTTTATACCTCCCATAATGTCTGTTCTAACAGTTACATAGTAACATAGTATTGGAGGTTGTATAAAGACATACTTCCATCTAGTCCAACCTTTATACCCTACCCATAATCTGTATAAACAGTTACTTAAACATAGTATTGGAGGTTGTAATAAAGACATACGTCCATCTAGTCCAACCTTTATACCCTACCCATAATTTCTGTATAACAGTTACATAGTAACATAGTATGGAGGTTGTATAAAGACATACTCCATTTCGTCAACTTATACCCTCCCCCATAAGCTGTTCTAACAGTTACATAGTAACATAGTATTGGATGTTGTATAAAGACATAGTCCATCTAGTCCAACCTTTATACCCTACCCATAATGTCTGTATAACGTCATAGTAACATAGTATTGGAGGTTGTATAAACATACTCCATTTCGTCCAACCTTCACCTCCCCCTAATGTCTTTCTAACAGTTACATAGTAACTATTATTGGAGGTTGTATAAAGAATATGTCCATCTAGTCCAACCTTAATACCCACCCTAATGTCTCTATACAGTTACATAGTAACATAGTATTGGAGGTTGTATAAAGACATACGTCCATCTGTCCAACTTTTATACCCTACCCATAATGCTCTTATAACGGTTATAGTAACATAGTATTGAGGGTGTATAAGAACTACGTCCATTTCGTCCAAACCTTCATACCCCCCCATAATGTCTTCTAAACAGTTACATAGTAACATAGTATTGGAGGTTGTATAAAGACAATAGTCCATCTAGTCCAACCTTTATACCCTACCCTATTCATAAGTGTCTCTATAACATTACAATAGTACAAGTATTGGAGGTTGTAAAGAAATAAGTCCATTTCTCGTCCACCTTCATACCTCCCCATACTCACTAATGTCTTTCTAACAGTTAACATATAACATAGTACTGTGGATTGACAAAGACATACATCATCTGTCCAACGTTTAAAAATATATTTCAACCCTAACCCCATAATGTCTTCTAACAGTTACATAGTAACATAGTACTGGAATTGGACAAGACAATACATCCATCTAGTCCAACCTTTATATAATTAGCCAACCCTTATATTATATAATATATAACCTATAACTATACTAAAACTACAAATATATAAAATTAAATAACCATCATCCCTTTATAATAAGACCTAAACTACCACTTATAAAAAATATATTATACCCTACCTACCCATAATGTCTGTATAACATGTACACATAGTACCTAGTATTGGAGGTTTTATAAAGACATACCGTCCATCTAGTCCAACCTTTATACCCTACCCATAATGTCTGTATAACAGTTCACATAACAGACGTATTGGGTTGTATAAAGACATACGTCCATCTAGTCCAACCTTTATACCCTACCCTAATGTCTGTATAACAGTTACATAGTCATAGTATTGGAGGTTGTATAAAGAAATACGTCCTCAGTCAACCTTATACAGAAATTGGTTAATGATAGGATGCAGAGAGTAGTTGTTAATGGGGCTTCATCATTATGGACAAAAGTGCTAAGGTGGGGGCCACAGGGTTCTGTGTTGGGGCCACTTCTATTTAATCTGTTTATTATGATTTGAAAGTGGGTATTCAGCAAGGTTTCAGTGTTTGCTGACGACACTAAACTTTGTCGACCATTAAAAACTTCAGAGGATGTGCAATCGTTGCAAGGGGATCTAGATAGATTGTCACACTGGGCTGCTAATTGGCAGATGAAATTCAATGTTGATAAATGGAAGGTGATGCATTTTGACTTAAAAATCCTTGTGCTGCTTATAACTATAAATGGCTCCGTGTTAAGGGAATCCCTGTTGGAAAGGGATCTTGGAGTTTTGGTGGATAACAAACTTAAAGGTAGCAAGCAGTGCCAGGCGGCAACAGCCAGAGCAGCATGGTATTGTCTTGTATAAAGAGAGGTATGGATTCAAGGGAGGAAAATGTAATTCTCCCTCTTTACAAAGCATTGTAGGCCTCTTGGAATATGCAGTGCAATTTTGGAATCCTGTGTACAAAAAGGACAAGAGAAAGCAACCAAGTGGCGGCTCCCGTCCCTCCTCCACCAAACCTCGTCCACACTGTCCACATCAAAGGTGTGTGCCCGCGAACCCGAGGATCTCTACTCGTTACTTAGTAAGTCACAAACAAATAGGGGGATGGTTCGCTGCACCTACCACTCATGATGTATCCGGCCCACAGCTAGAGATCAGGCAGTGGTTTCTTTCAATAAAAAATCATCTTTATTTCCAAATCAACTTTAAAAACCAGGCTGCACCAGGTAATGGGAAAAAAAAGTCTAACGCGTTTCAGGTTTTACCCCTTACTCATAGACCAGATACACAAATCACAATGTCATCCTCCTTATAAGAGGAAACCGACCAATTAAAGGCAAATACCTCATAGTACAATTATTAACCCTTTGTACCCAAATCAGAAACTAAATTGTTTCTATACACTATCCAATATTTTCAATCATATACAAGAGCCAACAACCCAGAAGAGACAATTGAGATTGGATAAATGACATCAATACATTTGTGAGACAATGAGTGTTTTTAATAGGCCACACGTTTTAAAGCATAGACAACATATAGGGACAATCAAACTATTAACGATATGTCCCATCTTCTATTGAGGCCATTAGGGGATCTTGTTTCTAGTTCTAATATCCAGTAGGCCTCCCTCTTGTTGAGGTGTCCTAGTTGGTCACCCCCCCGAGGTTCCTTCAATACGTTCAAGGCCCTGGAAGTACAAAAGGATAGATCACCATCGGAGCAATTAGAAAAATGTCTACCTACTGGTGTCTTATATCTTTTTTATAATACTATTAGGTGCTCACGGATACGCTCCTTTAAAGGCTCACAGTTGACCCACATACTGTTTGTTACATTTTTTACAGGTAAGTAAATACACTACCCCTTTAGTGCAGCAATTAATATAGTCCCTTATTTCGTACATCCTCTGTGTCACTTCTGATTTAAACGTGGAGCCTATTTTACAGCATTACAGGACTTACAAGTGGTGTCCACATCTGAATGTACCTACTGTGGACAACCAGGTCTTTTGCTTATTTCTTTTCTGGTCGCCACATAAACTGGGAGCAATTAATCTCCCAGGATTTTGTCTATCTCGCCAAAATTTAAAACCGGTGTCTAAGATTTTTTCCAAATCGCTGTCTCTACAAAGAATGTGTAGATTCCTATGTATAATGGTGTTTAATGCATTGGATTCTTCACTATAGGAGTAACAAAATATGTAGGGATGCTGTATCACTATTAGTTACTGTTTTCCTTTGTGGCTATATAATAGTTGCTGTCTATCCCTTTTCTTTACAATGTCTATGCTTGATTTTATCTTATTTCTCCTATAGCCCGTTCCAAAAATCTATCTTTAGATCTAAAGCTGCATTCTCAAAATCCCTGGTTTCCGAGCAATTACGTTTAATCCTTGTGAATTGTCCAATAGGGATCCCTCTGATGGTATGTTTAGGGTGACAGCTCTTAGCTTTGTAGTAGAGTATTTCGGGCAATGATTTCCTATAAACGTCTGTCTCAATTTTACCTGTGTTTGCGTTACCAAGTAGTAGTAAATCCAGGAAAGTGAACTTTATCCACATGTATCTGTGCTGTAAACTCCAAGCATCTATCGTTAATATTGACAAAATTCCACAAATCTTGGGCAGATTCAAGTGATCCACTCCATATAAGGAGTAGATCATCTATATACCCCCCCCATACCAAGTTATTCTATCCCTGATGGATTAGTATCTCAAAAGATGGGGACTCTCCCACCAAACCATGAATAGGTTGGCAAAGGTGGGCGCAAAAGACACGCCCATGGCAGTCCCACATCTCTGGAGGTAGTAAGAGCCATCAAAGAAAAAATAATTGTGTTTTAATAAAAATTCAATTGACTGAAAATAAAATCACACAAGTCATCAGTATATGCAATTGGTATTTCAGAAAATATTCTATCGCTAATAAGCCTGGTCATGTCTTATTATGGAATACAGGGATTTCACCAGGGTTATCCATAAATTGTTTGGTAACCACACCTGTCGCATTTTTTGTAAAACATCCTTAGTGTCCTTTAAATAAGATTTCAGGGATTTCACTAGGGGCTGCAGGTAGAAATCTACCAATTTAGACAAGCCCTCGCCCAGAGAGCCTATACTGGAAACTATGGGTCTCCCCTCAGCCTCTCCGCATTCTTATGGACTTTGGCAGGTGGTGGAAAATCGGAACCCTACATTAATACCACGGAAAAATTAAATTTTTTAGACCAATGTTTCGTGCGCGACTTACAGGATTTACAGGACCACTCTAAACAACCCATGAGCAACGGTAAACCCGCCTGGAGAGCGGCCTCTTAAGAAATCATTTCTATCCTGTAAGTTCGCGAACTGAAAGCATTGAGATCTTCCAACAGTTGTAGAAGATGAATGAGGAGTTACAGAGTAAGGTTCAAACAACTAAAGGTAAATACCTAATAACATTCTAAGAGCGAGTGGGTTGCATTGCACCAGATCAATAAAGATGAATCCATTACTATTAAAATGGCTGATAAGGTGTGCAGTGAAGCCCTAGATACAGCCCAATACTATACGAAGCCTATAGACAATTAAAAGATCAAATCATGCATTGAACTGAGTACTGATCCCACAAATAATTCAATGGGAAACTGAAATCACTCATAGACACTACTATGAACTCGGAGTTCTTTCAGAAAATGATAAAAAATTTTGACAATAAAGACTCCTAGGTTCCCGATTTTCCACCACCGTGCCCAAAGTCCATAAGAATGCGTGAGAGGCGATAGAATATTTTCTGAAATACCAATCTGCATATACTGATGACTTGTGTGATTTTATTTTACAGTCAATTGAATTTTTAAAATAAACACAATTATTTTTTCTTTGATGGCTCTTACTACCCTCAGAGATGTGGGACTGCCATGGCGTGTCTTTTGCGCCCACCTTCGCCAACCTATTATGGGTTGGTGGGAGGAGTTCCCACATCTTTGGAGATACTAATCCATTCAGGGATAGAATAACTTGGTATGGGAGGTATATAGATGATCTACTCCTTATATGGAGTGGATCACTTGAATCTGCCCAAGAATTTGTGAATTTTGTCAATATTAACGATAGATGCTTGGAGTTTACAGCACAGATACATGTGGATAAAGTTCACTTCCTGGATTTACTACTATTTGGTAACGCAAACACAGGTAAAATTGAGACAGACGTTTATAGGAAATCCATTGCCCGAAATACTCTACTACAAGCTAAGAGCTGTCACCCAACATACCATCAGAGATCCCTATTGGACAATTCACAAGGATTAAACGTAATTGCTCGGAAACCAGGGATTTGAGAATGCAGCTTTAGATCTAAAAGATAGATTTTGGAACGGGGCTATAGGAGAAATAAGATAAATCAAGCATATGACATTGTAAAAAAAGGGATAGACAGCAACTATTATAGAGCCACAAAAGGAAAACAGTAACTAATAGTGATACAGCATCCCCTACATATTTGTTTACTCAATATAGTGAAGAATCCAATGACATTAAACACATTTACATAGGAATCTACACATTCTTTGTAGAGACAGCGATTTGGAAAAAATCTTAGACACCGTTTTTAAATTTGTGGCGAGAAGAGCAAAATCGCTGGGAGATTTAACTGCTCCCAGTTTATGTTGGTCAGACCGAAAAGAAATAAGCAAAGACCTGGTTGTCCACAGTAGGTACATTCAATGTGGAACACACACGTTGTAAGTCCTGTATGCTGTAAAAATAGGCTCCACGTTAAATCAGAAGTGACACAGAAGATGTACGAATAAGGGACATATTAATTGCTGCACTAAAGGGTGTAGTGTATTTACTTACCTGTAAAAAATGTAACAAACAGTATGTGGGTCGAACAGTGAGACCTTTAAGGAGCGTATCCGTGAGCACCTAAATAGTATTATAAAAAAAGATATAAGAACACCAGTAGAGACATTTTTCTAATTGCTCCGATGGTGATCTGTCCTTTGTGACTTTCCAGGGCCTTGAACGTATTAGAAGGAACCTCAGGGGGGTGACCAACTAGGACACCTCAACAAGAGGGAGGCCTACTGGATATTAGAACTAGAAACAAGATCCCCTAATGGCCTCAATAAGAAGATGGGACATTCGTTAATAGTTTGATTGTCCCTATATGTTGTCTATGCTTTAAACGTGTGGCCTATTTAAAACACTCATTGTCTCACAAATGTATTGATGTCATTTATCCATCTCAAATTTTGTCTCTTCGGGGTTGTTGCAATGCTTGTAATATGATTTGAACTATATTGGATAGTGTATAGAAAAATTTAGTTCTGATTTGTTACAAAGGTTAATATTGTACTATGAGGTATGTGCCTTTTTAATTGGTCGGTTTCCTCTTATAAGGAGGGACTGACATTGTGATTTGTGTACTTGGTCTATGAGTAAGGGGAAAACCTGAAACGCGTTGACCTTTTTTCCCATTACCTGGTGCCAGCCTGGTTTTAAAGTTGATTTGGAATAAAAGATGATTTTTTATTGAAAGAAACCACTGCCTGATCCTAGCTGTGGGCCGGATACATCATGAGTGGTAGGTGCAGCGAACCTCCCCCTATTTGTTTGTGACTTACAAAAGGACACTCTTTGAAATGGAAAGGGTTCGGAGAAGGGCACTAAATTAATAAGGGGACTGGGGGAGCTTGAATAGAGAGAGAGACTGGAAAAGTTTACAATTATGTACGCTGGAGAGAAAGGCGCTTGCGTGGCGATATGATACTGTGTATAAATACATTAACGGGCCATACAATAAACTATCTGGGGCGTTGTTCACCAATAGAACATGTCAAAGGACCACAGGACATCCCTTAAAACTTGAAGATAAAAAGTTTAGGCTTCAAGTTGGGAAAGGGTTTTTCACTGTGAGAACGGTAGCCTGGAACTGTCTTCCAGTGGACGTTGTTATGGCAGGTTCATTGGTCTTTAAATAAAAAGCTGGATGAGTTTTCTACAAACACGGAATGTTCCAGTTACTGGTATTGAAATAAAGTAGAGTTGGGAAAGGGTTTGTCACTGTGAGAACGTAAAGCTATGGACTGTCTTCAGTGGACGTTGTTATGGCAGGTTCCATTGGTCAGTTTAATAAAAGCTGGATGAGGTTTCTACAAACAAGGAATGTTCAAGTTACTGGGTATTGCTACATAACAGTAGAGTTGGGAAAGGGTTTGTCACTGTGAGAACGGTAAAGCTATGGAACTGTCTTCCAGTGGATGTTGTTATGGCAGTGTTCATTGGTCAGTTTTAGTTACATGCGTAGAACATAGTTTGGAGGTGTATCAAAGGCATAGTCCATCTAGTCCAACTTTATACCCTACCCATTAATGTCTGTTATAACGTACAATATAATCGTATTTTTTTTATACCCTACCCATAATGTCCGTTTTATAAATATAACAGTTACATAATAACATAGTATTGGAGGTTTATAGAGGCATACGACAATCAATCCAAGCTTTATACCCGACCCATAATTCAGTATAAAGAGTACATGTAGAAACTAGTTACGGGAGGTTGTATAGAGGCATATGTCAATCTAGCCCACCTTTATTTACTCACCCATAATGTCTGGTCCAACCGTTACATAGTATTGGGAGGTTGTATAAGACAAGAGTCATCTAGGCAACCGTTATACTCTACCCATAATGTCTCGTATAAACCGTTAAATAGTAACTACGTTTTGGAGGGAGGTGTATAAAGGCATACGACCATCGTGTCCAAAACTTTTATACCCTACCCATAATCGTCTGTATAACACGTTACATATATAAGACTATTTTTTTTATACCCGACCCATTAATCTCAGTGATAACAGTTACATAGTAACATGTAGTGGAGGTTTGTTAGAGGCATACGGACCATACTAATCCAACCTTTATACCCTACCATAATGGCTGTAAAACAGTTACATACTAACATAGTATTGGAGTGTTTCTATAAAGACATTACCTATTTCTGTCCAACCTTTATACCTACCCATATGTTGTTCAACAGTTACATAGTAAACATAGGATAGGAGGGTTGTATAGCGGCATATGACATCTAGTCAAAACCCCCCCTTTTATTACTCTACCCATAATGTCGTCCAACGTTACATCAGTATGGAGGTTGTCTAAAGACATACGTCCAGCTAGTCAACCGTTTTACCCTACCCATAATGTCTGTATAACAGGTACATCGTAACCATAGTTTGGAGGTTGTATTAAGACAGACGTCCATCTAGTCCAACCTTTATAACACTACACAGAATGTCTAACCAGTTACTTGTACAAGTAAATAGTATTGGGTGTGTTGTATTAAAAGAAATTACATACATCTAGTCCACCTTATACCCCTACCCATCATGCTGTATAATGTTACCATAGTAAAATAGTATTGGATGTATATAAAGACATACGTCCATTCTAGTCCAAACCTTTATACCACCCATAAGTTCTGTCTTACAGTTGCATAGTAACATAGATTGGGGTTGTATAGAGGCATACGACCATATAATCATACCTTTATACCCTACCCATAATGGCTTGTCCAACACATTACATAGTATGGAGGTTGGATAGAAGACATTACTCCATCTAGTCCAACCGGTATACATACCCATAATGCCTGTATAAAAGTTTAAATCAGTAGAAAAAGTATTGAGGGTTATATAAAGACATATACGTCCATCTAATCTTCCAACTTTATACCCTACCCATAATGTCTGTCTAAACAGTTACATACTAAATAGTATTGGAGAGTTGTAATAAAAGTTCATACGTCCATCTAGTCCAACCCTTTTACCCTACCCATAATGTCATTCTAACAGTTACATAGTAATATAGTATTGGAGGTTGTATAAAGGCATACGGCCCCCATCTAGTCCAACCTATATACCCGACACCTAATGTCTAACAGTTTAAGGTACATAGTAACACATATTGGTGGTTGTATAAAAGGACATACATCCATCTAGTAAACCTTTATACCCTACCCATAAATTCTTTATAACAGTTACATAGTAACATAGTATTGGAGGTGTATAAAGTCATACGTCCATCAGTCAACCCTTATCCTACCATAATGTCTGTGAAAAGTTATATAGTAACATAATATTGGGGTTGATAAAGAAATAAGTCCATCTAGTCCAACCTTTATACCATACCCCATAGTCTGTCTAACGTTACATACTAAACATCTATTGGAGGGTATAAAAGTCATTCATCCATCTAGTCCATCCTTCATACCCTACCATAATGTCTGTCTAATAGTTACAAGTAACTTGTATGGAGGTTAATAAAACCTAAGTCCATTCTAGTCCAAACCTTTTATACACTATCATTAAGTCTGTATAACGGTTACATAGTAAATAGTATTGGGGGAGGTTGTATAAAGACATTCATCCATCTAGTCCATCCTTATACCCTACCCCATAATGTCTGTCTAATAGTTACCATAGTACATTAGTATTGGAGGTTATTAAAGACATACGTCCATCTAGTCCAACCTTTATACCCTACTCATAATGTCTGTTCTACAGTTTACATAGTACCATAGTATTGGAGGTTGGATAAAGGACATACGTCCATCTAGTCCAACCTTTATACTCCTACTATAATGTGTCTAACGGTTACATAGTAAACATGTATTGGAGGTTGGATATAAAGACATTCATCCATTAGTCCAACCTTATCCATACCCATATGTCTGTCTTACAGTTACTAGTAACATCAGTATTGGAAGGTTGTATAAGAGGAATACGACCATCTTTAATCCAACCTTTATATCCTACCCATAATGGTGGTTAACAGTTACATAGTAACATAGTATTGGAGTTTTGTCTATAAAGAACATTACACCTATCAGTCCAAACCGTTATACCCTACCCATAATGTCTTTATACAAAACTCAAAAACTGTACTAGTAACAGTTATAAAGACATTATGGGGTAGGATAATGTTTGGGACGAATAGGTGTATGTCTTTATAGAAAACTCCAATTTACTATGTTACTATGTAACTGTTATACAGCCATTATGGGTAGGATAAAAGGTTGGATTAGATGGTCGTATGCTATGGCCTCTATACAACCTCCAATTACTATTGTGACTATGTAACTGTAAGACAGACATATGGTAGGGTATAAAGGTTGGACTAGATGGAGGAATGTTTCTTTATCAAAACCTCCAATACTATGTTACTATGAACCGTAGACAGACATTATGAGTGGGTTATAAAGTTGGACTAGATGGACGTATGTCTTTATACAACCTCATACTATGTTACTATGTAGTAAGACGACTTAATGGTGTAGGGTATAAAAGGTTGGACTAGATGGATGAATGTCTTTATACAACCTCCAATACTATGTTACTATGTAAACCGTTAGACAGGACATTATGAGTAAGCGGTATAAAGGTGGACTAGATGGACGTATGTCTTTATACAACCTCCAATTACTCTGTTTAACTATGTAACTGGAGACAGTGACACATTATGAGTAGGGGTATAAAGGGTGGACTAGATGGACGTATTGTCTTATATAACCTCAATACATATGTTACTATGAAAACTATTAGACAGAACCCCCCAAAAATTTTTTATGGGTAGGGATATGAAGGATGGACTAGATGGAATGAATGCTTTATACAACCTCCAATTACTATGTTACTATGTAACCGTTTTAGTTTTGAACAGACATTAGGAGAGGGTATCAAGGTTGACTAGATGGACGTATGTGCTTTATACAACCTCCATACTATGTTACATGGACCTGTAAGACAGACATTATGAAGTAGGGTATAAGGCGGATAGATGGTCGTATATCTTTATACAACCCCAAAACTAGACTATTAACAGTTAAAAAATATACGACCAGTAGTCAGTCTTTTTACCTACCCATAGGTAATGTTTAAACATGTTACATAGGTAAACATAGTATTGGAGGTTATATAAAGGACATACGTCCAATATAGTCCAACCTTTATAACTAAACCATAATGTCTGTATTAACAGTGACATAGTAAATAGTATTGGAGTTGTATAAGACATAGTCCATCTTAATCCAACCTTTATACCCTCCCATAAGTCGGTCTAACAATTACTACTACAACATAGATTGAGTTGTATAAGACATACTCCATTTAGTCCAACGTTATACCCTACCAATAATGTCGTATAACGGTTACATAGTAACATAGTTTTGGAGGTGTATACAGATATACGACCAATCTAGTCCATCTTTATACCCTAACCCATAATGTCTGTTTAACAGTTACATAGTAACATAGTATTGGAGGTTATATAAAGACATATCTGTCATCTAGCCAACCTTATAACCTACCCATAATGTTCTGTATAACAGTTACATAGTGACTAGTATGGGGGTGGTTATAAAGGACATACGTCCATCTAAGGCCAAAACCTTTATAACTATACATAAGTCTAACAGTTACTGTCATAGTAACATTTAGGATTGGGGTTGTATAAGACTCCATCCATGTAGTCCATTACCTTATACCCTACCCATATGTCTGATATAACAGTTAACATAGTAACATTAGTATTGGGGTTGTCTAAGACTACGTCCATATAGGTCCAACCTTTAATTCTACCCAGAATGGTCTGTCTAACCGTTACATCGTAAAATAGTATGAAGGTTGTATAAAGACATACGTCCATATAGTCAAACCTTTATACCGCCATTAAGGTCTGTTATAACCGTTACATTAGTAACATGGTTTTTGGAGGTTGTTAAAGCAGACGTCCATCTAGTCCAACCTTTATACCTACCATAATGTCTGTCCAACGTTAAGAAGTAAACTCATATTGGAGTTGTATAAAGAACATACGACCACCTAGTCCAGTCTTTAACCATACCCATAATGTATGTATATACAGTTACACCAGTAAACATTTACATTGGAGGTTGTATAAAGACATACATCACTCTAGTCCAAACTTTATACCCTTACCCTAATGTCTGTCTAACAGTACATAGTAACATAGGATTTGGAGTTTGGATAAAGACATACATCACTCTCGTCAAACCGTTTACTACCCAATAATGCTGTAGGTAACGCAGTTACATGTGGAGTAGTAAAACATAGTATTGTGGTTGTATAGAGGCATACGACAATCATAAGCAACCCTTATACCCTACCCATAAGGACTTGTTAACATTACATCAGTAACATGTATTAAAGTTTCTATAAAGACATTACACCTAGTATCTAGGTAAAACCTTTATACCTTACCCAATAATGTCTGTCTAACAGTTACATAGTAACTAGTATCGGAGGTTGTTATAGATGCATGTGACTATCTGAGTCCAACCTTTATACTCTACCCATAATGTCTGTCAACAGTTTACATCGTATTGAGAGGTTGTATAAGAATCACGTCCATCTAGTGCAAACCGTTAACCATACACTAATGTGTCGGTATCACAGGTTACAAGTTAGTAACATAGTTTTGGAGGTTGTATTAAAGGTCATACGTCCATCTAGTCCAAACTTTATCACCCACCAAATGTCTGTAACAGTACATATATAATACGTAATTTGTTTTATACCCTACATAATGTCCGTATAACAGTACATAATAACATAGTATTGGGGGTGTTAGAGGCATTACGACCTATGTTACTAATCAAACCTTGATACCTACCCATTAATGTCAGTATAACAGTTACATAGTAACATAATAGAAGAGAGGAAGAAGAGAGTATCTGCTGTCTGTTTGGGGTTTGTGGGGTTTTCGACTTTTGTTTATTTTTTTCTTTTTTTTCGGAGGTTGTTATAGAGGGCATATGTCCATTCTAATCAACCTTAACCCTAACCATAATGTCTGTATAAACAGTTACATATATAATTACGTATTTTTTTTTATACTACCATAAATATCAGTATAACAGTTACATAGTAACATAGTATTGGGGTTGTATAGAGGCATCGACATTTAATCCAACCTATACCTCGACCCATAATGCGTCCAACAGTTACATAGTATTGGAGGTGTATAAAGAATACGTTTCCATTCTAGCCAACCGTTTTACCCTACATAATGTCTGCAAACAGTTAAACGTAACAAGTTTTGGAGGTTGTATTAAGACATACGCCATCTAGGTCCCAAACCCTGTCTACTACCCATAATGTCTGTTAGAACATTACTTAATAACAAGTATTGGATGTTATATAAAGACATACGTCCATTCTAGTCCAAACATTTAGACCCTACCCATAAGTCTGTCTACCAGTTACATGTAACAAGTATTGGAGTGTATAGAGGGCATACGGACCATTCTAATCTACCTTATACCCTACCCATAATGGCTGTCCAACAGTTACATAGTATTGGAGGTTGTATAAGACATACTTCCATCTAGTCCAACCGTATACCCTACCCATAATGTATGATAACAGTTACATAGTACATGTATTGGAGGTATATAAAGGAAATATACGTCCATCTAATCCAACCTTTATATCTACATAAATGTCGGTCTAACAGTTACATACTAAAAGTATTGGAGGTTGTATAAAGTCATACGTCCATCTAGTCCAACCTTTATACCCCTTACCCATAATGTCTGTATAAAATTACATAGTAACATAATATTGGAGGTTGTATTAAAGGAACATACGTCCATCTAGTCCAACCTTTATACCTCTCCCATAATGTTGTCTAACAGTACATAGTAATATAGTTGGAGGTTGTATAACGGACATACGGCCCACTATTCCAACCTTTATACCCTACACATAATGTATAACAGTTACTTGTACATAGTAACACAATATTGGTGGTTGTATAACGACATACATCCATCTAGTCCAACCTTTATACCCTACCCATTAATGTCTGTTTATACAGTTATATAGTACAGAACATTGGGGGGCAGGTTGTATAAAGACATAAGTCCATCAGTCCAACCTTTTACCCTACCAGAAGGGTCTGTCTAACAGTTACATAATAACATAGTATTGGAGGTTGTATAAAGTCATCCGGTCCATAGTCCAACCCCTTCTTAGTGACCTAACCATAATTGTCTGTAAAACAGTGATATAGTACATAATATTGAGGGAGGTTGTATCAAGAATACGTCCCATCTAGTCAAACCTTTATACCCTACCCATGATGTCGGTCTAACAGTTACATAGTAATATAGTATTGGAGTTTGTTATACAAGACATAGACCATCTAGTCCAACCTTTATACCCTATACATAATGTCTAACCGTTAATGTACATAGTAACCACAAGTATTGGTGGTTGATAAAGACATACATCCATTTAGTCAAACCTTTTTTTACCCTAACCATAAGTCTGTTCTCACCGTACATTAGTAAACATAGATTGGAGGTGTATAAAGACACCGACATTAGTCCCAACCTTTGATACCCTACCCATAATTGTCTGTATAACAGTACATAGTAACATAGTATTGGTGGTTGTATTAAAAGAAGACTTCCATCTAGTACAACCTGTCTACCAGACTCATATGTCTGTGCTAACGGTTACATAGTAAGCATAAGTTATTCTCTTGTGGTTGTAGACAGTCCATACGTCCATCTAGTCCAACCCTTTATTTTCCCTACGCCAATAAGGTCTGTATAACAGTTACATATAACATAATATTGGAGGTTGTTATAAAGGACATCCGTCCATCTAGTCCAACTTTATACCCGTAACACTATCATAGTGTCTGTATAACAGTTACATAGTAACATAGATATTGGGGTGTTAAAGACATACGTCGCATCTCGTACAACCTTTATACCCTATCAAAGTTGTCTAACGGTTACATAGTACATAGATAAGGTTGTAAAAGTCATAAGTCATCTACTTCAAAACCTGTATACCCTACCCATAAGTCTGTTATAACAGTTAACATAGTAACATAGGATTGGTGGTTGTATAAAAGAGCTACGTCCCATTATAGGGCCAAACCGCCTTTGTTTCCCTACCATAATGGCTGTATAACAGTTACATAGTAACATCTATTAGAGGTTGTATAAAGGACATACGTTCCATCTAGTCCAACCTTTGATACCCTAGCCCATAATGTCTGTCAACAGTTACATAGTAAACTAGTCTTGGTGGTTGTATAAAGGGACATAGCGTCATCTAGTTACAACCTTTATACCCTAGCCCATAATGCTGTTAAGCAGTTACATAGTAAACTAGTATTGGAGGGTGTATATAAAGACATCATCCATAGCAAATTAGTATTGGAGGTGTATCTAAAGATAAGACCATTAGTCCGTCTTTATAACCTACCCATAATGTCGTCAACATTACATAGTAACACCCCCCCCCTAGTATTGGAGGTTAATAAAGACATATACGTCCATCTAGTCCAACTTTTTATAACCCCTACCCCATGATGTCTGTCTACAGTTACATAGTGACAGAGTATTGAGTGTATAAAGACATATGTCCAATATTAGTCCAATTTATACCCTACCCATAATGTCTGTCAACAGTACAGAGTAACATAGTATCGAGGTTGTATAGAGACATATGGACCATCTAGTCAAACCTTATACTCTACCATAATGTCTGTCCAACAGTTACATAGTTTGGAGGTTGTTATAAAGGCCATACAACATTCTAGTCCAATCTTTATACCCTACCCATTAAATGTCTGTATAACAGTACATATTATCGTATTTGTTTTATACCTTCCATAATGTCAGTTTTCTAACAGTTACATTAGCTAACATAGAGTATCGGAGTCGGTTGTATAAAGGACATCGATAATTTTTTTTTTGCCCATCTCCCCAGTCCAATCTTTAGACCCCCTACCACATAATGTCTGTAGGAACAGTTTACATTTGTACATAGGATTGGGAGTTTGATAAAGACATACATCCATCAGTCCAACCTTTATACCTACCATAATGTCTGTTCACAGTTACATAGTAACATTAGTATTGGAGGTTCTCAAAGGAATATCTGTCCATCTTGTCCAACTTTCATTACCATACCCAATTATCTCCTACGGGGGAGCTACATGTATGTTACAGATTGGGTGGAATTATCTCCACAGGTGGTGAGATACACATGTATGTTACAGATTGGGAATGATTATCTCCCACGGGTGAGCTACATGTATGTTACAGACTGGGTGGAATATCTCCCAGGGTGATGCTACATGTATGTACAGATGGGTGGAATTATCTCCACGGGTGAGTACATGTATGTTACAGATGGGCAGAATTATCTCCCACGGGTGAGCGACATGTATGTTACAGATTGGGTTAGAAGTTTTCCCAAGGGTGAGCACATGTATGTTACAGACTGGGGTATTATTATCCCCAGGGGAGCTACAGTTAGGCTTACATAATGGGTAGAATTATCCCACGGTGCGGAGCTACCTGTAGGTACAAGATTGGGCTAGAATTATCTCCCACGGGGTGAGCCTACATGTATGTTACAGATTGGGTGGGAATTGATTTTAGATCGGACAAGAAAAAACTACAGAGACCCTCTAAATTTCAGTAGAACAAAAATGTATTTTCCAATATGAAATAATAAAATATTATAATACAAATTACATAGCAAAGGAGATAAAATACAGCATAATACATCATTTGATATATATAAATAGTACAGAACCAAACAGCATGAGGAGGAGGAAAAAGAGCGTCCCGCAGGCTTGCAATCTAGTTTCATTACAGCTAGTCCAGGCACCAAAAAGTCCTGCAGGTTTGGGGGGTCATCTTACCCAGCGAGGCTGTAGTTACCACCTCTGGTCTCTGCCTTTATTCTAGCTCCCTCTCAGCGGCCCTCTCTTACTATTCTTCTTTGCTCTCTGCGGGTCATGGCTGCTCTCACTAGAGTTTCTTCTTTCTCCTCTAGATCCAATTTTCCTGTCTCTCTTCAGCCTCTTAAACGTCTCCCCTTATCTCACGCATTGGCTTTATGTACAAACCAAATGAAATATTAGTACACATCCAATTCTTATTGGGCTGAGAATGATCATCTTTCCACCTTCTATAACAAAAAGTATCTAGCTGACAGCAGAACAATTTTACCACAATCATTTCTGACTGATACAATAAGATGGTTTGTCATAGTGTTTCATTTACAGCACCAAACAGACGCGCGGTTACTAGGTTTACTGTACCTTTTTTTGCATGGAGCCCTAAAGATTTCGCTTCTTCCCACTAGGAGGACTGCCCTTACAGACAAAAATAGGATCTTATGTACTTACTTGAATTATTTATGTTCAGGCTGCACAGGGCTGGGGGAGGAATTTATTTCCCTATTGGTGGTTTTGGATGATCTAGAGAGTTTTGATTTAGTTACTACAGTCATCAGGGCGGGGGGGGGGGGTTCGGGGGGGGGTGGGGGTGGGGGGGCGCGGGGGTGGGGGGGGGGGGGGGGGGGGTGGGGGTGGGTGGGGGGTGGGGGGGGGGGGGGGGGGGGGGGGGTTCAGGTGGGGGGGGGGGGGGTGGGGGGGGGGGTGGGGGGGTGGGGTGCGGGTGGGGGGGTTCAGGTGTGTGGATCTCAGGGAAGACACGGTATTGGCTATGGGGGTTCAGGAGTGTGGATCTCAGGGAAGCACAAGGTGTTGGCTATGGGGGTTCAGGTGTGTGGATCTCAGGGAGCACAAGGTTTTGGCTATGGGGGTTCAGGTGTGGATCTCAGGAAGAACACGGTGTTGGCTATGGGGGTTCAGGTGTGGATCTTAGGGAAGCACACGGTGTTGGCTATTGGGTTCAGGTGTGTGGATCTCAGGGAAGCACACGGTGTTGGCTATGGGGGTTCAGGTGTGTGGATCTTAGGGAAGCACACGGTGTTGGCTATGGGGGTTCAGGTGTGTGGATCTCAGGGAAGCACACGGTGTTGGCTATGGGGGTTCAGGTGGTGGATCTAGGGAAGCACACGGTGTTGGCTATGGGGGTTCAGGTGTGGTGGATCTTCAGGGAAGCACACGGTGTTTGGCTATGGGGTTCAGGTGTGTGGATCTCAGGGAGCACAAGGTGTTGGCTATGGGGGTTCGGTGTGTGGATTCAGGGAAGCACAAGGTGTTGGCTATGGGGGTTCAGGTGTGTGGATCTCAGGGAAGCACACGGTGTTGGCTATGGGGGTCAGGAGTGTGGATCTCAGGGAAGCACACGGTGTTGGCTATGGGGGTTAGAGTGTGGATCTCAGGGAAGCACACGGTGTGGCTATGGGGGTTCAGGAGTGTGGATCTCAGGGAAGCACAAGGTGTTGGCTATGGGGGTTCAGGTTGGTGGATCTCAGGGAAGCACACGGTGTTGGCTATGGGGGTCAGGGTGTGTGGATCTCAGGGAAGCACACGGTGTTGGCTATGGGGGTTCAGGAGTGTGGATCTCAGGGAAGCACAAGGTGTTGGCTATGGGGGTTCAGGTGTGTGGTCTCAGGGAAGCACACGGTGTTGGCTATGGGGGTCAGGAGTGTGGTGATCCAGGGAGCACAAGGTGTTGGCTATGGGGGTTCAGGATGTGGGATCTCAGGGAAGCAAAAGGTGTTGGCTATGGGGGTTCAGGTGTTGGATCTCAGGGAAGCACAGGTGTTGGCTATGGGGGTTCAGGGTGTGGATCTCAGGGAAGCAAAGGTGTTGGCTATGGGGTTCAGGTGTGTGGTATTCAGGGAAGCACAGGTGTTGGCTATGGGGGTTCAGTGTGTGGATCTCAGGGAACACAGGTGTTGGCTATGGGGTCAGAGTGGGATCTCAGGGAAGCACAGGTGTTGGTAGGGGTCAGGAGTGTGGATCTCAGGGAGCACAGGTTTGGCTATGGGGTTCAGGTGTGTGGATCTCAGGGAAGCACAAGGTGTTGGCTATGGGGGTTCAGGTGTGTGGATCTCAGGGAAGCACACGGTGTTGGCTCCGGGGGTCCAGGTGTGTGGATCTCAGGGAAGCACGGTGTTGGCTATGGGGTTCAGGGTGTGGATCTCAGGGAAGCACCGGTGTTGGCTATGGGGGTTCAGGAGGTGGATCTCAGGGAAGCACAAGGTGGCTATGGGGGTAGGTGGTGTGGATCTCAGGGAAGCACACGGTGTTGGCTATGGGGTTCAGGTGTGTGGATCTCAGGGAAGAACACGGTTGTTGGCTATGGGGGGTCCAGGGTGTGTGGATCTCAGGGAAGCACACGGTGTTGGCTATGGGGTTCAGGAGTGTGGATCTCAGGAAGCACAAGGTGTTGGCTATGGGGGGTCAGGTGGTGTGGATCTTAGGGAAGCACCGGTGTTGGCTATGGGGTTCAGGAGTGTGGATCTCAGGGAAGCACACGTGTTGTTGGCTATGGGGGTTCAGGGGTGTGGATTCTAGGGAAGCACACGGTGTTGGCTATGGGGGTTCAGGTGTTGTGGATCTTAGGGAAGCACACGGTGTTGGATAGGGGGTTCAGGTGTGTGGATCTTAGGGAAGCCACGGTGTTGGCTATGGGGGTTCAGGTGTGTGGATCTTAGGGAAGCACCGGTGTTGGCTATGGGGGTTCAGGTTGTGTGGATTCTAGGGAGCACGGTGTTGGCTATGGGGGTTCAGGTGTGTGGATCTCAGGGAAGCACACGGTGTTGGCTATGGGGTTCAGGTGTGTGGATCTCAGGGAAGCACACGGTGTTGGCTATGGGGTTCAGGTGTGTGGATCTCAGGGAAGCACAAGGTGTTGGCTATGGGGGTTCAGGTGTGTGGATCTCAGGAAGCACACGGTGTTGGCTATGGGGGTTCAGAGTGTGTGGATCTCAGGGAAGCACACGGTGTTGGCTATGGGGGTTCAGGAGTGTGGATTCAGGAAGCACACGGTGTTGGCTATGGGGGTTCAGGAGTGTGGATCTCAGGGAAGCACAAGGTGTTGGCTATGGGGGTTCAGGTGTGTGGATCTCAGGGGAAGCACACGGTGTTGGCTATGGGGGTCAGGTGTGTGGATCTCAGGGAGCCACACGGGTGGTATGGGGGTTCAGGAGTGTGGATCTCAGGGAAGCACAAGGTGTTGGCTATGGGGGTTCAGGTGTGTGGATCTCAGGGAAGCACACGGTGTTGGCTATTGGGGTTTCAGGAGTGTGGATCTCAGGGAAGCACAAGGTGTTGGCTATGGGGGTTCAGGTGTGTGGGATCTCAGGGAAGCACACGGTGTTGGTCTATGGGGGTTCAGGTGTGTGGATCTCAGGAAGCACAGTGTTGGGCTAGGGGGTTCAGGTGTGGATCTCAGGGGAGCACAAGGTGTTGGCTAGGGGGGTTCAGGTGTGTGGATCTCAGGGAAGCAAGGTGTTGGCTATGGGGTTCAGGTGTGTGGATCTCAGGGAAGCACCAGGTGTTGGCTAGGGGGTTCAGGGTGTGGATCTCAGGGAAGCACATGGTGTTGGCTATGGGGGTTCAGGAGTGTGGATCTCAGGGGAGCACAAGGTGTTGGCTATGGGGGTTCAGGTGTGTGGATCTCAGGGAAGCACAAGGTGTTGGCTATGGGGTTCAGGAGTGTGGATCTCAGGGAAGCACACGGTGGCTGGGGGTCAGGTGTGTGGATCTCAGGGAAGCACCGGTGTTGGCTATGGGGGTTCAGGGTGTGGTATCAGGGAAGCACACGGTGTGGCTATGGGTTCAGGGTGTGGATCTCAGGGAAGCACAAGGTGGTTTGGCTATGGGGTTCAGGGTGTGGATCTCAGGAAGCACACGGTGTTGGCTATGGGGGTTCAGGTGTGTGGATCTCAGGGGCAAAGAAAACGGTGTTGGCTATGGGGGTCAGGTGTGGACTCAGGGAAGCACACAGGTGTGGTATGGGGGTCAGGAGTGTGGATTCAGGGAAGCACAAGGTGTTGGCGTATGGGGGTTCAGGAGTGTGGATCTCAGGGAAGCACCAAGGTTGGCTATGGGGGTTCAGGTGTGGATCGGAAGCACACGGGTTGGCTATGGGGGTTCAGGAGTGTGGATCTCAGGGAAGCACATGGTGTTGGCTATGGGGGTTCAGGTGTGGATCTCAGGGAGCACAAGGTGTTGGCTATGGGGGTTCAGGTGTGTGGATCTCAGGGAAGCACACAGTGTTGGCTATGGGGGTTCAGGGTGTGGATCTCAGGGAAGCACAAGGTGTTGGCTATGGGGGTTCAGGAGTGTGGATCTCAGGAAGCACAAGGTGTTGGCTATGGGGTTCAGGAGTGTGGATCTCAGGAAGCACGGTGTTTGGCTATGGGTTCAGGGTGTGGATCTCAGGGGAGCAAACGGTGTCGGCTATGGGGGGTTCAGGATGTGGATCCAGGGAGAACATGGTGTTGGGCTATGGGGGTTCGAGTGTGGATCTCAGGGAAGCACAAGGTGTTGGCTATGGGGGTTCAGGAGTGTGGATCTCAGGGAAGCACAAGGTGTTGGCTATGGGGGTTCAGGTGTGTGTGGATCTCAGGGAAGCACAAGGTGTTGGCTATGGGGTTCAGGAGTGTGGATCTCAGGGAGAACACGGTGTTGGCTATGGTGGGGGGTTCAGGAGTGTGGATCTCAGGAAGCACAAGGTGTGTTGGCTATGGGGGTCAGGAGTGTGTGGATCTCAGGGAAGCACAAGGTGTTGGCTATGGGGGGTTCAGGTGTGTGGATACTCAGGGGAGCCACAGTGTGGCTTTGGGGTCAGAGTGTGGATCTAGGGAAGCACATGGTGTTGGCTATGGGGGTCAGGAGTGTGGATCTCAGGGAAGCACAAGGGTTTGGCTATGGGGGTTCAGGAGTGTGGATCTCAGGGAAGCACAAGGTGTTGGCTATGGGGGTTCAGGTGTGTGGATCTCAGGGAAGCACAAGGTTGTTGGCTATGGGGGTTCAGGAGTGTGGATCGCAGGGAAGCACAGGTGTTGGCTATGGGGGTTCAGGAGTGTGGATCTCAGGGAAGCACATGGTGTTTGGGGGTTCAGGAGTGTGGATCTCAGGGAAGCACAAGGTGTTGGCTATGGGGGTTCAGGTGTGTGATTCTCAGGGAAGCACATGGTGTTGGCTATGGGGGTTCAGGAGTGTGGATCTCAGGGAAGCACACGGTGTTGGCTATGGGGGGTTCAGGTGTGTGGATCTCAGGGAAGCACACGGTTGTTGGCTATGGGGTTCAGGAGTGTGGATCTCAGGAACAACGGTGTTGGCTATGGGGGTTCAGGTGTGTGGATCTCAGGGAAGCACACGGTGTTGGCTATGGGGGTTCAGGTGTGGTGGATCTCAGGGAAGCACACGGTGTTGGCTATGGGGGTTCAGGTGTGTGGATCTCAGGGAAGCACACGGTGTTGGCTATGGGGTTCAGGAGTGTGGATCTCAGGAGCACACGGTGTTGGCTATGGGGGTTCAGGTGTGTGGATCTCAGGGAAGCACACACGTGGTTGGCTATTGGGGTTCAAGGTGTGGATCTCAGGGAAGCACACGTGTGTCTATGGGGGTTCAGGAGTGTGGATCTCAGGAAGCACACGGTGTTGGCTATGGGGTTCAGGAGTGGGATCTCAGGGAAGCACACGGTGTTGGCTTAGGGGTTCAGGTGTGGATCTCAGGGAAGCACAGGTGGTTGGCTATGGGGGTTCAGGTTTGTGGATCTCAGGGAAGCACACGGTGTTGGCTATGGGGTTCAGGTGTGTGATTCAGGGAAGCACAAGGTGTGGCTATGGGGGGTTCAGGTGTGTGGATCTCAGGGAAGCACATGGTGTTGGCTATGGGGGTTCAGGTGTGTGGATCTCAGGGAAGCACACGGTGTTGGCTATGGGGGTTCAGGTGTGTGGATCTCAGGGAAGCACACGTGGTTGGCTATGGGGGTTCAGGAGTGTGGATCTCAGGGAAGCACACGGTGTTGGCTATGGGGGTTCAGGTGTGTGGATCTCAGGGAAGCACACGGTGTGGCTATGGGGGTGGGTTCAGGGTGTGGATCTCGGGAAGCAACGGTGTTGGCTATGGGGTGTTCAGGTGTGGATCTCAGGGAAGCACACGGTGTTGGCTATGGGGGTTCAGGTGTTGGATCTCAGGGAAGACAAGGTGTTGGCTATGGTGGGTTCAGGGTGTGGATCTCAGGGAAGCACACGGTGTTGGCTATGGGGGTTCAAGAGTGTGGATCTCAGGAAGCACACGGTGTTGGCTATGGGGGTCAGGAGTGTGGATCTCAGGGAGACACGGTGTTGGCTATGGGGTTCGGTGTGTGGATCTCAGGGAAGCACACGGTGTTGGCTATGGGGGTTCAGAGTGTGGATCTCAGGGAAAACACACGGTGTTGGCTATGGGGTTTCAGGTGTGTGTGGATCTACGGAAGCACAAGGTGTTGGCTATGGGGTTCAGGAGTGTGGATCTCAGGAAGCACACGGTGTTGGCTATGGGGTAGGAGTGTGGATCTCGGAAGCACACGTGTTGGCTATGGGGTTAGGAGTGGGATCTCAGGGAAGCACAAGGTTTTGGCTATGGGGTTCAGGTGTGTGGATCTAGGGAAGCACAGGTGTGGCTATGGGGTTCAGGGGTTGTGGTCTCAGGGAAGCACGTGTGGCTTGGGGGTCAGGTGTTTGATTCAGGAAGCACACGGTGTTGGCTATGGGGGTTCAGGGTGTGGATCTCAGGGAAGCACACGGTTTGGCTATGGGGGTTCATGGTGTGGATCTCAGGGAAGCACACGGTGTTGGCTATGGGGTTCAGGTGTGTGGGATCCAGGGAAGCACCGGTGTTGGCTATGGGGTTCAGGTGTGTGGATCTCAGGGAAGCACACGGTGTTGGCTATGGGGCTTCAGGTGTGTGGATCTCAGGGAAGCACATGGTGTTGGCTATGGGGGTTCAGGTGTGTGGATCTCAGGGAAGACACGTGTTTGTCTAGGGGGTTCAGGTGTGTGGATTTCAGGGAAGCACAAGGTGTTGGCTATGGGGGTTCAGGAGTGTGGATCTCAGGGAAGCACACGGTTGTTGGCTATGGGGGTTCAGGAGTGTGGATCTCAGGGAAGCACACGGTGTTGGCTATGGGGGTTCAGGTGTCTGGATCTCAGGGAAGCACACGGTGTTGTCTATGGGGGTTCAGAGTGTGGATCTCAGGGAAGCACACGGTGTTGGCTATGGGGGTTCAGGTGTTGGATCTCAGGGAAGCACACGGTGTTGGCTATGGGGGGTTCAGGAGTGTGGATCTCAGGGAAGCACACGGTGTTGGCTATGGGGGTTCAGGAGTGTGGATCTCAGGGAAAACCACAGGTGTTGGATATGGGGGGTTCTGCTGGGAAGGGGGAGGCAGTGGCTGGTCGCACCCGCTGTGGGGTGGGCGTACACCTGCGCTGCTCTCAACGGGAATGCGACCATCCACGGCGATGTCTTTTCCGGCATCCCCTCCATCCAGGATCTCGGTGATAGTGATCGCTGTTATAAATACGGCGATCGCGTATTACCGCGGCGATGTGGTAATTTTTTGCGTTATTTTCGTTTTTTTATAAAAATGCCCCATATCATATTATGAGAATGGGGAAACTAACGGCCTCCACATACAACGAACAGGGAAACTTTATTAACAGATGGACTCCATGGATAATGGTCAAGACTCAGATCATTTTAAAACACTGATGGCTGATGATAGTTGAGCTATCACAGAGGTCATCCCCCTACCCATTTTATATCCTCATCCAGGGGCGTAACTGAAGGGGCGCCGGGCCCCTGCCAGTTTAGGGCCGGGCCCCTGACTCCCTCCTCCGCAGACTTCCAAGATCCCTGCAGTATCTTTTTAAAGAGCTGATTGCACGTATGAAAAAAATACACGCGATGCGCTCTTTATATGCTCGATACTGCAGGGATTTGGACTTGTGGCGGGCCCTATTACCGTCCGGGCCCCATCGCGGGGATGCGGGGGCAGTAGTTACGCCACTGTCCTCATCCCCATCTCATCCCTTAGCCCCCCCTGAAGGTGTCAAAGAAAATAGAACAAGAAATATAGATCAAATGGAGCACATTTCTATGGCCAATAATATGATCAAATTGAAATATATACCAATACGGAAGGTTCAAGTACAAAGTTTAAGGTTTGATTGGTTCACCAATCATTTAAGTTTATTTCTTGTTCTATGTTAAACATTTCCTTAAACCATTAAAACGAGAGAAATATACATAATAAATGGAGATATTGCAAGTGTTATTATATCAACACTATTGTTAAATGGTTTATGGTTTCTCAATAACATATTATATTTGGAAAATTCATTGTGCTTAATAAACAACAAACAAAAAAGCTGGTTAAATGCAAGGCAATCCCATAATCCATGCTAAGAAAAATGAATCGGTTTATTGCCGTCGGTGTCATTGGCGGTTGACTGAGAGATCAGTAGTTGATGGTCAGGTAGGGGAAAAAAATCAAACATATTTCTCAAACACCAAATGAAATTTACAGACTTGACGATCAACTGTCCCACGACAACCGAAATATCGCACCAGACAATCAGCCCATATATACCCGTCTTAACGTCACATCTTTAACCATCCCTCTCCATGGAAAGAGAAGGGAGTGCTACCCTCCGCTATCCCACTAGGAATGAGCATATTCACTTGGGTCAGAAATCTATCCACCTTACTTGGAGTGGGATAAATTCCTTTATATTTCTTCCAAACTTAGGGATGGTCCACGTGTTCTCTGATATGACCTATTAGTGAACAATGCACCAGAGAGTTCATTGTATGGGCCATTAATATATTTGTATAAGGTTATCATGTCCCCACGCAAACGTCGCTTCTCCAATGTAAACAGCCTAACTGTCTAAAGAGGGGCTTGACTGTAGGTAGACAGATTAGATATATTACAACTAAATTAATAAGGGAATGGAGGGCTTGAATATGCAGGCAGATTAGACAAGTTAGGGCTGTTTACATTGGAGAAGCGACGTTTGCGTGGGGACATGATAACCTTATACAAATATATTAATGGCCCATACAATGAACTCTCTGGTGCATTGTTCACTAATAGGTCATATCAGAGGACACGTGGACATCCTCTAAGGTTGGAAGAAATATAAAGGAATTTATCCCACTCCAAGTAAAGGTGGATAGATTCTGACTCCAAGTGAATATGCTCATTCCTAGTGGGATAGCGGAGGGTAGCACTACCTTTCTCTTTCCATGGAGAGGGATGGTTAAAGGATGTGACGTTAAGACTGGTATATATGGGCTGATTGTCTGGTGCGATATTTCGGTTGTCGTAGGACAGTTGATCGTCAAGTCTGTAAATTTCATTTGGTGTTTGAGAAGAATATGTTGATTTTTTTCCCCCTACCTGACCATCAGACTACTGATCTCTCAGTCAACCGCCAATGACACCGACGGCAATAAACCGATTCATTTTCTTAGCATGGATTATGGGATTGCCTTGCATTTAACCAGCTTTTTTGTTGTTGTTTATTAGAGCACAATGGATGAATTTTCCAAATATAATATGTTATTGAGAAACCATAAACCATTATAACAATAAGTGTTGATAAATTATAACACTTGCAATATCTCCATTTATTATGTATATTTCTCTCGTTTTAATGGTTTAAGGAAATGTTTAACATAGAACAAGAAATAAACTTAAATGAATTGGTGAACCAATCAAACCTTAAACTTTGTACTTGAACCTTCCGTATTGGTTATATTTCAATTTGATCATATTATTGGCCAATAGAAATGTGCTCCATTTGATCTATATTTCTTGTTCTATTTTTCTTTGACACCTTCAGTGGGGGGCTAAGGGATGAGATGGGGATGAGGACAGTGGCGTAACTACTGCCCCCGCCATCCCCGCGATGGGGCCCGGACGGTAATAGGGCCCGCCACAAGTCCAAATCCCTGCAGTATCGAGCCTATATAAAGAGCGCATCGCGTGTATGTTTTCTTCATACGTGCAATCAGCTCTTTAAAAAGATACTGCAGGGATCTTGGAAGTCTGCGGAGGAGGGAGTCAGGGGCCCGGCCCCTAAACTGGCAGGGGCCCGGGCCCCTTCAGGTACGCCCCTGGATGAGGATATAAAATGGGTAGGGGGATGACCTCTGTGATAGCTCAACTATCATCAGCATCAGTGTTTTAAAATGATCTGAGTCTTGAACCATTATCCATGGAGTCCATCTGTTAATAAAGTTTCCCTGTTCGTTGTATGTGGAGGCCGTTAGTTCCTCCATTCTCATAATATGATTTAGGGGCATATTTATAAAAAAACGAAAATAACGCAAAAAAATTACCACATCGCCGCGGTAATAGCGCGATCGCCGTATTTATAACAGCGATCACTATCACCGAGATCCTGGATGGGAGGGGATGCCGGAAAAGACATCGCCGTGGATGGTCGCATTCGCCGTTGAGAGCAGCGCAGGTGTACGCCCACCCCACAGCGGGTGCGACCAGCCACTGCCGCCCCCTTCCCAGCAGAACCCCCATATCCAACACCTTGTGCTTCCCTGAGATCCACACTCCTGAACCCCCATAGCCAACACCGTGTGCTTCCCTGAGATCCACACACTTCCCTGAGATCCACACACCTGAACCCCCATAGCCAACACCATGTGCTTCCCTGAGATCCACACTCCTGAGCCCCCATAGCCCCATGTTCTTACTGCTAAGTTACTTACTAAGTTTCATACAGTTACGGATATCAACCTCCTGTGTGGAAATGTCTGGGTTTATGGGTTAAAGATTAAATTGTGGGTTGCAGGTCGGGCACTTTGTAAAAGCTTTGCCATCACGGAGCTAAAACATTGCCCTTTCACCTGTTGCCTTTATAAAAAAAACAGCTGCTCCTTTAAGAGCCGGCGATTTCAATCTTAACGCAGCGCTGCTCGCTCTGCACTTAGGAGACCACGTGAACCAGCCAAACGGCAATAAAACATAAAATAATTTTAAAAATCTATAGCGTCTGGGCGATGTGCCCTATTGAGCATAAATGATTATACTTTCCTATATAACGGGATAATGTGGATTAAAAGGGTCGACAAAGAAATAGATTTCCCCAGATAATTTCCATCTCACCCCCCTACACTGACTTGGAAATGGACTTGTCCGAAAACAGAAAGGGGAGTCAAAAAGTGTGGACTTTCTTTAATTAACCATTGACTATCCAGGTTCCTGTCTAGGGTCTGTCATTTCCAATAAGGTTTCAGTCTGGATATGACAACACTGCACCACTTCTATCCCTTATATTGTATAAATAAATGTATCATTTCATGGGGAATACATTGGGTTTTTGGAGGTACTATTTTGGTGGGGGTGGGTAAAAGTAATATACATAGGGACAGTGTTTATGTGTTGTTTAAGCACTAAATAAATAGTAATATTAATATTAACAAATATGTAGTAATGACATTAAAGTATATAGAAATGTCTATAAATAGATATAAATCTATAAATAAATAAAATTACTTGCACAGTCCCCACTCCTGTTTTGTAATGGTATCTTCAAAATGGACTGTTAAGCCACACCCAAGGAAGTTTTAGAGGGAGGCAATGGTAGCTTACAAAGGAACATATTTCTCACTTCCCTTTTAGTGCTGTATCCAATGATGTGCTTAATATTATATTGACAGCAGTGTTAGCATATCAAAACCTTTTCTGAGTGTTAGTAGGAAGTTGCAAGACTTATATGTCACTTCCTTTTGTAAAACATGTGACAGTCTTAGTAAAAACATTCTTCTCACTCACCTAACTCCACCCACCCCTCCCCTCTCAATAGGCAAAAAGGAGAGCTGCTGTTTGCTGGGACAATAAGAGATATCTATATATCAGGGATAGGCAACCAGTAGATCTCCAGATGTTTGGAAAGTACAACTCACAGAATTCCATAACTACAGAGTGCTTGTAGAGGAATGCTGGGAGTTGTAGTTTTCAAACATCTGAAGATATACTGGTTGCCTATCCCTGCTATATGGGGTAGGGGGATGGAAAGGAAAACATCTCCATGCCCATTTCTCTGAGACAATGAAGTGAGTTTGTTAATGGTTTATTACATTATTTAACCAATAGACCCCATGAACCTGTGTCCTGAACTGATAAAATGTTATAAGACATGACAGGATAGTCTGGGTCCTTTATAGGACCTCATATTTACCAATAGTGATCCCTCTCTAACCCAATGACCAATAGTGATCCCTCTCTAACACATTTACCAATAGTGATCCCTCTCTAACCCAATGACCAATAGTGATCCCTCTCTAACACATTTACCAATAGTGATCCCTCTCTAACCCAATGACCAATAGTGATCCCTCTCTAACCCAATGACCAATAGTGATCCCTCTCTAACCCAATGACCAATAGTGATCCCTCTCTAACCCAATGACCAATAGTGATCCCTCTCTAACCCAATGACCAATAGTGATCCCTCTCTACACAATTTACCAGGAGGGGTGAGTGATCCCTCTCTAACAGAATCCCTGGTGACAGCTGTGAGTTAATGGGGAGGGTGAGTATTGAAAGTCAGATTAATAACTTTAATTATAGAATGATCCAATGGATCTCCTATTGATCTATTATTGGCTGGAAATTTAAGGGGGAAGATTGATTCAAGCTCTGCACAACAGTTGTATTTCACTGTGGTGTTTCTACTGAACTATAACACTCTATACAATGTTACAATAAATAGATCAAAATATTCATTTAGGGGATGTGACACAAATAGAACCAGGATTTCATAGGATCTCTTTTAGTTTTAACATCTTGCCTTTATTTTTTTTTGTACAAATGTTATAGTAGTGTGTATAAAGATTTTATATCCTCTGTATCCACACATAGCTAAACATACACCCACATATTTCCCACTGTGCACCAACGGGCACACTTTTGCTAGTATTATAATAAACTACCGTACACATCCGGATAAAATAAAACTAAACTGAAGTAAACTGTCCCTTTAATTAATGGCACCACCGGTTAGATCATCGTATAAACCCAGCGCACGTATAGAACAGATAACGTAATATGAGTAATAGGAAGACAGAGCTGATAAAAATGACGTAAGCTCTAAACTTTTTCACCCCCTCCACTTATCAGAGAGATACAAAGTATCTGAATAGAAAGATTCTCCCACTCTGACTGAACATGTCTGAGCCAGTGGCTTGAGTGGGAGGGGTTTGAATTGACTGGAAGCCTTCACTTCTCACAGGTTTATCTCACAAAAAAAGGCTGAACTTCTTCAATATTTTTATCAAAAGTTTGTCTTTGGTTTATAAAGTGAAACAAACCAATATTTTATTAAAAAATAAAAATATACAAACTCCAGCACACAAAGCTTTAATTCGAAGCTCAATCCTGCGTTTTCGTCGCTCCAACGCTTTACTAACGTCTAGCATTCCAGTAAATGAAACCGTATGTGTAGTCTCATCTAATCCCCATCACTGTCCCATGTCTCCTAGCTGCAGGTTACATTGGAGAGATTACAGTACTTAATGCTCCTGCTTTACTGAGCCATGAAAAACAAGAACAATGCCGTGATCTCTGGAGAACGCGTCCGACCACTTAGCGCACCAGCTTCCCAGCAACACAAAATGAATTCTGGGAAGCGTCGTCGTCTGTGAGCAGGAAGTTTTTTCGGTTGCTGGAACTTTCAAGGCTGTTTAATGTCATTCAGGGGATGGGATTATTTTATCACTGTTGTCGGTCTTTAACTTTTTGTTCCCGGGTGGTGTTGGGAGAAGGGGGGCGAATTCCCTTACTGCGTCCGATATTCTGCCTATCGTCCAGTCTTCTTCCTTTAGAGCGTGATCTTCGATGGTAAAAGGACCCTGCTTGGTGCGGACCAGATCCTTCACACTAGCGCAAGTCTTCAAGGCTACAGACAGAGAATAACAGAACACGAAATAATATTAACCAATTAAGAGAGATTAGTATGTGTACAGAACATTCCTTCTTTGTATATTTATACATATGGGTGGGAGCTGTCATATTGTTTCCCTTAGACAGTACAGTATGAGGGTATAGCTTATTGTATGTACAGAACATTCCTTCTCTGTATATTTATATTTATACATATGGGTGGGAGCTGCCATATTGTTTCCCTAGAAACAGTATAGTATGAGGGTAGCAGCTTATTGTATGTACAGAAATCCTCGTCCTTCTTTGTATATTTTATACATATGGGTGGGAGCTGCCATATTGTTTCCCTTAGACAGTACAGTATGAGGGTATAGCTTATTGTATGTACAGACATTCCTTCTCTTGATATAGTTTATACATATGTGGGTGGGACTGCGCATATTGTTTCCCTTAGACGTCAGTATGAGGGTATAGCTTATTGTTGTGTACAGAACATTCCTTCTTTGTATATTATACATATGGGTGGGAGCTGCCATATTGTTTCTCCCTTAGACAGTACAGTATGAGGTATAGCTTATTGTTGTACAGAACATTCCTTCTCTGTATATTTATACATCTGGGTGGAGCTGCCATATTGGTTTCCCTTAGACAGTACAGTATGAGGGTATAGCTTATTGTGTGTACGAACATTCCTTCTTCTGTATATTTATACATATGGGTGGGAGCCTGCCATATTTTTCCCTTAGACGTACAGTATGAGGTATAGCTTAGTTGTATGTACGAGAACATTCCTTCTCTGTAATATTTATACATATGGGTGGAGAGCTGCCATATTGTTTCCCTTAGACAGTACAGTATGAGGGTATAGCTTATTGTATGTACAGAACATTCCTTCTCTGTATATTATATACATATGGTGGGAGCTGCCATATTGTTTCCCTAGACATTACAGTATGAGGGTATAGCTTATTGTTGTACAGAACATTCCTTCCTCTTGTATATTTATACATATGGGTGGGAGCTGGCCATATGTGTTTCCCTTAGCAGTAACAGTATGAGGGTAGTAGCTTATTGTATTGTACAGAACATTCCTTCTCTGTATATTTATACATATGGTGGGAGCTGCCACTATTGTTTCCCTTAGACAGTACAGTATGAGGGACTAGCTTATTGTTGTACAGAACTTCCTTCTCTGTATATTTATATCATATGGGTGAGCTGCCATTTGTTTTCCCCTTAGACAGTACAGTTGAGAGGTATAGCTTATTGTATGGACAGAACATTCCTTCTCTGTATTTTAATTTATACATATGGGTGGGAGCTGCCATATTGTTTCCCTTAGACAGTAAGTATGAGGGTATAGCTTATTGTGTGTAAGAGAACATTCCTTCTTTGTATATTTATACATAGGGTGGAGCTGCTAATTGTTTCCCTTAGACAGTACAGTATGAGGGTATAGAGCTTATTGTATGTAACAGAACATTCCTTCTTCTGTATATTTAATAACATATGGGGGGAGCTGCCATATTGTGTTTCCCTTGACATACAGTATGAGGGTATAGCTTATTTTTGTACAGAACATTCCTTCTTTGTATATTTATACTATGGGGTGGGAGCTGCCATATGTTTCCTTAGACAGTACAGTATGAGGGTATAGCTTATTGTAGTGTACAGAACATTCCTTCTCTGTATATTTTATACATATGGGTGGGAGCTGCCGTGTGATATTTCCCTTAACAGTACAGTATGAGGGTATAGCTTATTGTGTGTACAGAACATTCCTTCTTGTATATTTATATTAATGGTGGAGCTGCCATATGTTTTCCCTTAGACAGTACAGTATGAGGGTATAGCTTTATTGTATGTACAAACATTCCTTCTCTATATTTTAATTACATATGGGTGGGAGCTGCCATATGTGTTTCCCTTAGACAGTACAGTATGAGGGTATAGCATATTGGTGTGTACAGAACATTCCTTCTCTGTATATTTAATTTTATACATATGGTGTGGGAGCTGCCATATTGTTTCCCTTGACAGTACAGTATGAGGTATAGCTTATTGTGTGTACAGAACATTCCTTCTCTGTATATTTATACATATGGGTGGGAGCTGCCATATTGTTTCCCTTAGACAGTACAGTATGAGGGTATAGCTTATTGTGTGTACAGAACATTCCTTCTCTGTTATTTATACATATGGGTGGGAGCTGCCATATGTGTTCCCTTAGACATCAGATAGTAATGAGGTAGAGCTTATTGTGTACAAACATTCCTTCTCTGTATATTTATACATATGGGTGGGAGCTGCCATATTGTTTCCCTTAGACATTACAGTATGGGGTATAGCTTATTGTGTTGTACCAGAACATTCCTTCTCTGTATTTTATATTATAACATATGGGTGGGAGCTGCCATATTGTTTCCCTTAGACAGTACAGTATGAGGGTATAGCTTATTGTGGTACAAACACCTTCTCTGTATATTTATACATATGGGTGGGAGCGTGCCATATTTTTCCCTTAGACAGTACACGTATGAGGGTATAGCTTATGTATGTACAGAACATTCCTTCTCTGTATATTTATAATATTGGGTGGGAGCTGCCATATTGTTTCCCTAGACAGTACAGTAGAGGGTATAGCTTATTGTGTGTACAGAACATTCCTTCTCTGTAATTATATATACATATGGGTGGGAGTTGCCATATTGTTTTCCCTTAGACAGTACAGTATGAGGGTATCGCTTATTGGTGTACAAACATTCTTCTCTGTATATTTATATCATATGGGGTGGGAGCTGCCATATTGTTTTCCCTTAGACAGTACAGATGGAAGAGGTATAGCTTATTGTATGTACAGACATTCCTTCTCTGTATATTATATTTATACATATGGGTGGGATGGGAGCTCCATATTGTTTTCCCTGGACAGTACAGTATGAGGGTATAGCTTATTATGTGTACAGAACATTCCTTCTCGTATATTTATTTTATATACATATGGTGGGAGCTGCCATAGTTTTCGTTTCCCTTAGACAGACAGTATGAGGTATAGCTTATTGTATTTACAAACATTCTTCCTTCTGTATATTTATTTTATACATATGGGTGGGAGCTGCCATATTGTTTCCCTTATACAGTACAGTATGAGGGTATGCTTATTTGTGTACAGAACCATTCCTTCCTGTATATTTAATTTTACATATGGGTGGGAGCTGCCATAGTGTTTCCCTTAGACAGTACAGTATAGAGGGTAATAGCTTATTGTTATTTACAGAAGCATTCCTTCTTTGTATATTTATATTTTACATATGGGTGGAGCTGTCCATATTGTTTCTCCCGTTAGACAGTACAGGTTAGAGTATAGCTTAATCTGTAGGTCAAACATTCCTTCGTTCTTGTATTTTATATACTAATGGGTGGGATCTGCCATATATGTTTCCTGTCCTTAACAGTGAATGATGAGGGTAATAGCTTATTGTTGTGTACGAACATTCCTCTCCATCTGTATATTTATTTTATACGATGGTGGTGGGCAGCTGTCCGTCATATTGTTTTCCCTTAAGTAACATAACAGTATGAGGGTTAATCGGCTGTTTGTATTTACACGAACATTTCTTCTCTGTATATTATACATATGGGGTTGGAGCTGCCATATTGTTTTTCCTTAGACAGTACAGTATGAGGGTATGCTATTGTATGATACAGAACAATGTCCTTCTCTGTGTATTTGATATTTAACCTAATTGGTGGGGGGTCTCATAGTGTTTTCCCTAAGACAGTACAGTGATAATGGTATAGCTTATTGTGTGTTACAAAACGTTCCTTCTCTTATTTATTATTTATACATATGGGTGGATCTGCTCTCAGTGTTTTCCTAATGAACAGTACACAGTATGAGGGTATAGCTTAATTGTGTGTACAGACATCCTTCCTTTCTCTGTATATTTTTATATTTTATAGCAATGGGTGGGAGCTTCCACTAGTGTTTCCTTATGACGACACGTACAGTATGAGGGTATGAGCTTGATTGTTGTACGAACATTCCTTCCTGTATTTATATCACATATGTGGGGCAGCTGCCATATTGTTTTCCCTTAACATACAGTATGAGGGTATAGCTATTGTGTGTAACGAACATTCCTTCTCTGTATACTTTTACATATGGGTGGGAATCGTGCCATATTGTTTTCCCTCTACAGTACAGTATAGGGTATAGCTTATTGTGGTACAGACATTCCTTCTCCTTGCTATAATTTAAATATGGTTGGGGGCTGCCATATTGTTTCCCTTAGCTACAGTCATGAGTTGTACTATGTGTTGGTGTACGCAGAACAGAATTCCTTCTTCCTGTTATTTATATTTATACATTGGGTGGGAGCTGCCTAATGTTTCCCTTAGACTACAGTCATGAGGTAATAGCATATTCGTTTTTACAGCGGACATTGTCCTCTCCTTTATTTATACATATGGGTGGGATGCTGCCATATGTGGTTTCCTTAGACAGTACAGTGAATGAGGGTAAGAACTTATTGTATGGTACACGACCATTCCTTTCTCTGTATATTTATACATATGGTTGGGAGCTGCCTCCATATGTGTTGCCTTAGACAGTACAGTATGAGGGTATAGCTTATTGTATGTAAGAACATTCCTTCTCTGTATATTTTATATTTATACATATGGGTGGGACTGCATATTGTTTTCCCTTAGACAGTACAAGTATGGAGGGTATAGCATATGTGTTTACGGACATTCCTTCTCTTGTATATTTATACATATGGTTGGGCTGCCATAGTGTTTCCCTTAGACAGTACAGTATGAGGTATAGCTTATGGGTGTGTACAACATTCCTTTCTCTGTATATTTAACATATGGTGTGAGCTGCCATATTTTTCCTTAGACAGTACAGTATGAGGTATAGCTTATGTAGTGTACAGACTTCCTTCTGTATATTTTATACATATGGGTGGGAGCTGCCCATATTATTTTCCCTTAGACAGTACAGTATGAGGGTATAGCATATTGTGTTACAACAGGACAATTCCTTCTTCTGGTATATTTATATTTAATCATATGGTGGGAGCTGCCATATTGTTTCCCTTAGACAGTACAGTATGAGGGTATAGCATATTGTGTTTACAGGACATTCCTTCCTCTGTAATTTCTACATATGGTGGGTGCTGCCATATGGTTTTCCCCTTAGACAGTACAGTATAGGGTTAGAGCCTTCTTGTGTGTACAAGACATTCCTTCTCTGGTATATTTATATTATACATTGGGTGGGCTGCCCTAGTGTTTTCCCCTTATACAGTACAGGTATGAGGGTGTAGCTTATTGTAATGTACAGACACTTCGGTCTCTGTATTTTAATAAACATATGGGGGTAGCTGGGCCAGTAGGTGTTTCCTTCTAGAGACGTACATATAGGGTATAGATATATGTTGTGTAACAGAACATTCCTTCCTCCTTCCTGTATATTTATATTGTATACATATGGGTGGGAGGCTGCCCCATAGTGTGTTTTCCCTAGACAGTACAGTAATGAGGTTAATAAGCTTATTGTATGTTACAAACATCCACCCCCTCTCTTTATATTTATATTAACATTGGGTGGGGAGCTGCCATTTGTTTCCCCTTAGACAGTACAGTATGAGGGTATACTTATTGTATGTTACAAAATCAATTCCTTCCTCTGTATATTTATACAAGGGTGGGGCGCCCCATTTATTCCTTAGACAGTACAGTCATGAGGGTAGGCCATATTGTGTATACACGGACATATCCTTCTCTTTAATTTATACACAACGGGTGGAGTTTCATAATAAATTATTAACCCAGAATGCATCTGGGGAATAACCACGCAATTGCTTATTTGTAGGTTATTGTGACCATCCTTAAATTAGGAGGTTTGACAGCTTGTTATAAAGTATCAGAAAGGCACATTGACGTGGGGTCAGCAATGTTACAATCACACAGGGACATCATGTGCAGACATAATGTGTCCCTATGAAGGATTATGAGGACGGACGGCGAACTCAAAGAAACGGTGACCACTGTGTTTGTAAGATGACACACAATAGGGAGCCAGTCCGATCAGGTAGCACACGGAGGGTGGAACTGGTAGTGACAGGGAACAAAGGGATTATCAGATACACCAGAGAATTTTCCATATTGATTGACACTGTAATTAGTAAAGAAAAGCCTGGTGTCCGTAACAATACGGGATACGATGATTACTGCAGATAGAGATAGGGCCTGTGATTGGGCTGGTACACGCCAACAAATTGATTCTGACCGACTGTTTCCACTGGGATCCAGTTTGCCAGGACATATTGTGGCGATTTATAAGGAGACTAGCCCGTGATTTACCAGCAACTCTGCCCAACACACGGAAACATTGAACCCGGTTGAAATATCTGCTAGTGTGGAGCCAGCCTAAGACCACCCAATACAGACTGGGTTTAGTTTAAACTGTATTGGATTAATACATACTGCTCCAGTCCGACTCAGGCTCCGCTGCAACAGAGCTACATCGGTAACCCACGCGTGATGTTCAATGTCTGGGGAAGACAGTTTTCCCGATTACAAGGGATGTGATTACAATTGGAGGGCGTGTTTCACCTAACTAAAGCTAAGGCTGTGGACACACTGAAAACCTGTTTCCTCCGTCTGCTTGACCGACAGGTTATTTCGCCAGATCTATACATGAACAGTTTCAGTGGAAATATTTCCCCCGATCGCGTGGTCGGAAGAAGGAATTTCTCTATCAGGCGACCCAGTCAAATTAAATGGTGTCGGTATCCTGTGTGAAATGACAATTGGAAGGTTTGTACACAGACTTATAAGGGAGAAAGAAGATGTGAACATGTTTTGCTTGGACCTTTACATCTTATTCGAGTAGAAACTCGGCGTTTACACACGATGGAGGACAAACAGAAACTCTTGGAACTTGTGTATCAGACACACATTATCGCAAACATGTTGTCCTCTGTGTAACTTGTATAAAGAGAAACATGTTAGGCCAATTACAGAGGATAAATACCTGCCTATGTGTTAAAACCAGCCCAGTAGAAACTCTCTCTACCGGGTCCACTGCAGAGGGGACTGGGACTTTTATGTACTTTGATTGCAAGCTCTTCAGGGCAGGAACCTTCCCCCTCAGGACTTTTACAATATCTAGACCTTATTATTTGGTAATTATATCTCTATATATAATGGTGGAACTGTCCCTGAAATATCTGGCATGCATCAACCACATACAACAATGATGGCTCTCTATACATGACCACACACATCTACACAAGTACACTCCCCGTCATAAGCACCCCGCCCCCCAAACCATAAACACCAAAAATAAAACTCACCTTTTCCTACATCACTGACCAGACTTCTCACGTAAAACCCTCCACTGCACTCAACATCTGGAACAGAGAGGGGCAAACACAAGATTAGTAATAGATCAGGGGACAGAATATGCCCCAGTGCATGCTGGGAAGATTGAATATAATCTTCTACTGTAGAATACCCTGGTCCACTGGTAACCTGTATTATAATACCCTGGTCCACTGGTAACCTGTATTATAATATCCTGCTCCACTGTACTGTATAAATACCCGCGCTTCCACCCTGGTCAACCATGTATTATAATACCCTGCTCCACTGGTAACCTGTATTATAATACCCTGCTCCACTGGTAACCTGTTATTATAATATCCTG
Source organism: Hymenochirus boettgeri (assembly GCA_019447015.1). Classification (NCBI taxonomy): domain Eukaryota; kingdom Metazoa; phylum Chordata; class Amphibia; order Anura; family Pipidae; genus Hymenochirus; species Hymenochirus boettgeri. Next base: position 38,900 of record JAACNH010001056.1, on the reverse strand, counting down.
CTCCACTCCTGTAACCTGTATTAGGTAATACCCCCCTGCTCCACTGTTAACCTGTATTATATACCCTGCTCCCTGGTAACCCTGTATTATAATACCCCTCTCCACTGGTAACCTGTATTATAATATCCTGCTCCCACTGGTAACCTGTATGTATAATACCCTGCTCCACTGTAAAACCTGTTATTATAAACCTGCTCAACTGGTAACCTATTATAAATACCCCTGCCTCCACTGGTACCTTATTATAATAACCGCTCCACCTGGTAACCTGTATTAAATACCCCCTCCGCCTGTAATACATCTCCCTGTACCTGTACGTATAAAACCCCCTGTCAGTACTGTATATAATACCCCTGCTCCACGTCCCTGTATTATAATACCTCCCTGCTCCACTGGTACCTGTATTATAATACCCCTGCCCCTGGTAACCTGTATTATATACTGCCACCGGCTCCCACTGTAACACTGCGTATTATAATACCCTGCTCCACTGGGTAACCTGTTATCAGTTACCAACAAATGCTCCACTGTTACCTGTATTATAATACCCTGCCTTCCACTGGTAACCTGTATTATAATACCCTCACTGACTATAACCTCACTGGTAACCTGTATTAATAAATACCTGCTCCACTGTGTAACCCTGTATGATAATACCCGCTCCCCACTGGTAACCTGTATTATAACATACCTAGTACCGTTTAACCCTGCTCCACTGGTAACCTGTATTATAATACCCTGCTCCACTGGTAACCTGTATTATAATACCCTGCTCCACTGGTAACCTGTATTATAATACCCTGCTCCACTGGTAACCTGTATTATAATACTGCTCCCTGTACCCTGCCCTGGTAACCCTTAATTATAATATCCTGCTCCACTGTACCTGTATTATAATAATCTGCCTTCCACTGGACCTGATAAATTATCTCCCTGGCTCCACCGGTAACCTGTATTTAACATACCCTGTCCTGTCCCTAATAAAACCCTTTCCTCCACTGGTAACCTGTATTATAATACCCTGCTCCACTGGTAACCTGTATTATAATACCCTGCTCCACTGGTAACCTGTATTGTAGCACCCTGCTCCACTACTAGCCTGAAATACTCTGTATGTAGTACCCAGCACAATACCCTTTTTGTTGTAGTACCCTGTGTTTTTTTTTAGTACTCTGTATAATACCGTTTTGTAGTACCCTGTGTAACCACTTTACTACTCACTAAGTGTAAATAGAGGAGGCTGGAAATCTCTCACAGATAGGCTGTATACAGTCACCGGCCTGGCTGGCTTTGCTTCCACTGTGACCCCTTTGCGCAGTAGAGAGGAAAGTCTTTCTCCGTCTCTCTTCAGTGCTGAGAATCTGTAATAAGAAACAAACTTTGTGACCCCTGGTTGTGGTGGCCATGTAGGGACAGGGGTACAGGAGGGAAACATCCCTATTTCTGCCTGTAGAGTCTCTGTTGACAGGAAGACATCACACAGTCTCTCTCTAGGGATTGTTAGTTATAATATTACACATTACGATCTAGCAGTAGTTCAATTAAAAATCCTTGTGCTGCTTATACTATAAATGGCTCTGTGTTAAGTGAATCCCTGTTGGAAACGGATCTTGGAGTTTTGGTGGATAACAAACTTAAAGGTAGCAAGCAGTGCCAGGCCGCAACAGCCAGAGCCAGCATGGTATTGTCTTGTATAAAGGGAGGTATGGATTCAAGGGAGGAAAATGTAATTCTCCCTCTTTACAAAGCATTGGTAAGGCCTCATTTGGAATATGCAGTGCAATTTTGGAATCCTGTGTACAAAAAGGACATCTTTGAAATGGAAAGGGTTCAGCGAAGAGCAACTAAATTAATAAGGGGATTGGGGGAGCTTGAATATGAAGAGAGACTGGAAAAGTTACAATTATGTACGCTGGAGAAAAGGCGCTTGCGTGGGGATATGATTACTGTATATAAATACATTAATGGGCCATACAGTAAACTATCTGGGGCATTGTTCACCAATAGAACATGTCAGAGGTCACGAGGACATCCCTTAAGACTTGAAGAAAAAAGGTTTAGGCTTCAAGTTCGGAAAGGGTTTTTCACTGTGAGAACGGTAAAGCTATGGAACTGTCTTCCAGTGGACGTTGTTATGGCAGGTTCATTGGTCAGTTTAATAAAAAGCTGGATGAGTTTCTACAAACAAGGAATGTTACAAGTTACTGGGATTGATACATAAAGTAGAGTTGGGAAAGGGTTTGTCACTGTGAGAACGGTAAAGCTATGGAACTGTCTTCCAGTGGACATTGTTATGGCAGGTTCATTGGTCAGTTTAATAAAAAGCTGGATGAGTTTCTACAAACAAGGAATGTTACACGTTACTGGTATTGATACATAAAGTAGAGTTGGGAAAAGGGTGTACAGTGAGAACGGTAAAGCTATGGAATGTCTTCCAGTGGACGTTGTTATGGCAGGTTCATTGGTCAGTTTAATAAAAAGCTGGATGGGTTTCTACAAACAAGAATGTTACAAGTTACTGGTATTGATACATAAAGTAGAGTTGGGAAAGGGTTGTGTCACTGTGAGAACGGTTAAAGCTATGGAATGTCTTCCAGTGGACGTTGTTATGGCAGGTTCATTGGTCAGTTAATAAAAAGCTGGATGGGTTTCTACAAACAAGGAATGTTACAAGTTACTGGGATTGATACATAAAGTAGAGTTGGGAAGGGTTTGTCACTGTGAGAACGGTTAAAGCTATGGAAATGTCTTCCAGTGGACGTTGTTATGGCAGGTTCATTGGTCAGTTTAATAAAAAGCTGGATGGGTTTCTACAAACAAGGAATGTTACAAGTTACTGGGATTGATACATAAAGTAGAGTTGGGAAAGGGTTTGTCACTGTGAGAACGGTTAAAGCTATGGAAGTGTCTTCCAGTGGACGTTGTTATGGCAGGTTCATTGGTCAGTTTAATAAAAAGCTGGATGGGTTTCTACAAACAAGGAATGTTACAAGTTACTGGGATTGATACATAAAGTAGAGTTGGGAAAGTGGTTGTCACTGTGAGAACGGTAAAGCTATGGAACTGTCTTCCAGTGGACGTTGTTATGGCAGGTTCATTGGTCAGTTTAATAAAAAGCTGGATGAGTTTCTACAAACAAGGAATGTTACAAGTTACTGGGATTGATACATAAAGTAGAGTTGGGAAAGGGTTTGTCACAGTGAGAACGGTAAAGCTATGGAACTGTCTTCCAGTGGACGTTGTTATGGCAGGTTCATTGGTCAGTTTAATAAAAAGCTGGATGGGTTTCTACAAACAAGGAATGTTACAAGTTACTGGGATTGATACATAAAGTAGAGTTGGGAAAGGGTTTGTCACTGTGAGAACGGTAAAGCTATGGAACTGTCTTCCAGTGGACGTTGTTATGGCAGGTTCATTGGTCAGTTTAATAAAAAGCTGGATGAGTTTCTACAAACAAGGAATGTTACAAGTTACTGGGATTGATACATAAAGTAGAGTGGGAAAGGGTTTGTCACTGTGAGAACGGTAAAGCTATGGAACTGTCTTCCAGTGGACGTTGTTATGGCAGGTTCATTGGTCAGTTTAATAAAAAAGCTGGATGAGTTTCTACAAACAAGGAATGTTACAAGTTACTGGGATTGATACATAAAGTAGAGTTGGGAAAGGGTTTGTCACTGTGAGAACGGTTAAAGCTATGGAACTGTCTTCCAGTGGACGTTGTTATGGCAGGTTCATTGGTCAGTTTAATAAAAGCTGGATGGTTTCTACAAACAAGGAATGTTACAAGTTACTGGGATTGATACATAAAGTAGAGTTGGGAAAGGGTTTGTCACGTGAGAACGGTTAAAGCTATGGAACTGTCTTCCAGTGGACGTTGTTATGGCAGGTTCATTGGTCAGTTTAATAAAAGCTGGATGAGTTTCTACAAACAAGGAATGTTACAAGTTACTGGGATTGATACATAAAGTAGAGTTGGGAAAGGGTTTGTCACTGTGAGAACGGTAAAGCTATGGAACTGTCTTCCAGTGGACGTTGTTATGGCAGGTTCATTGGTCAGTTTAATAAAAAGCTGGATGAGTTTCTACAAACAAGAATGTTACAATTACTGGTATTGATACATAAAGTAGAGTTGGGAAAGGGTTTCACATGTGAGAACGGTTAAAGCTATGGAACTGTCTTCCAGTGGACGTTGTTATGGCAGGTTCATTGGTCAGTTAATAAAAAGCTGGATGGGTTTCTACAAACAAGGAATGTTACAAGTTACTGGTATGATACATAAAGTAGAGTTGGGAAAGGGTTTGTCACTGTGAGAACGGTAAAGCTATGGAACTGTCTTCCAGTGGACGTTGTTATGGCAGGTTCATTGGTCAGTTATATAAAAAGCTGGATGGGTTTCTACAAACAAGGAATGTTACAAGTTACTGGTATTGATACATAAAGTAGAGTTGGGAAAGGGTTGTCACTGTGAGAACGGTAAAGCTATGGAACTGTCTTCCAGTGGACGTTGTTATGGCAGGTTCATTGGTCAGTTTAATAAAAAGCTGGATGGTTTCTACAAAACAGGAATGTTACAAGTTACTGGATTGATACATAAAGTAGAGTTGGGAAAGGGTTTGTCACTGTGAGAACGGTAAAGCTATGGAATGTCTTCCAGTGGACGTTGTTATGGCAGGTTCATGGTCAGTTTAATAAAAAGCTGGATGAGTTTCTACAAACAAGGAATGTTACAAGTTACTGGGATTGATACATAAAGTAGAGTTGGGAAAGGGTTTGTCACTGTGAGAACGGTAAAGCTATGGAACTGTCTTCCAGTGGACGTTGTTATGGCAGGTTCATTGGTCAGTTTAATAAAAAGCTGGATGAGTTTCTACAAACAAGGAATGTTACACGTTACTGGTATTGATACATAAAGTAGAGTTGGGAAAGGGTTTGTCACTGTGAGAACGGTAAAGCTATGGAATGTCTTCCAGTGGACGTTGTTATGGCAGTTCATTGGTCAGTTTAATAAAAAGCTGGATGGTTTCTACAAACAAGGAATGTTACAAGTTACTGGTATTGATACATAAAGTAGAGTTGGGAAAGGGTTTGTCACTGTGAGAACGGTAAAGCTATGGAACTGTCTTCCAGTGGACGTTGTTATGGCAGGTTCATTGGTCAGTTTAATAAAAAGCTGGATGGGTTTCTACAAACAAGGAATGTTACAAGTTACTGGTATTGATACATAAAGTAGAGTTGGGAAAGGGTTGTCACTGTGAGAACGGTAAAGCTATGGAACTGTCTTCCAGTGGACGTTGTTATGGCAGGTTCATTGGTCAGTTTAATAAAAAGCTGGATGAGTTTCTACAAACAAGGAATGTTACAAGTTACTGGGATTGATACATAAAGTAGAGTTGGGAAAGGGTTTTCACTGTGAGAACGGTAAAGCTATGGAACTGTCTTCCAGTGGACGTTGTTATGGCAGGTTCATTGGTCAGTTTAATAAAAAGCTGGATGAGTTTCTACAAACAAGGAATGTTACTAGTTACTGGTATTGATACATAAAGTAGAGTTGGAAAGGGTTGTCACTGTGAGAACGGTAAAGCTATGGAACTGTCTTCCAGTGGACGTTGTTATGGCAGGTTCATTGGTCAGTTTAATAAAAAGCTGGATGAGTTTCTACAAAACAAGGAATGTTACTAGTTACTGGTATGATACAATAAAGTAGAGTTGGAAAGGGTTTGTCACTGTGAGAACGGTTAAAGCTATGGAACTGTCTTCCAGTGGACGTTGTTATGGCAGGTTCATTGGTCAGTTTAATAAAAAGCTGGATGAGTTTCTACAAACAAGGAATGTTACAAGTTACTGGATTGATACATAAAGTAGAGTTGGGAAAGGGTTTGTCACTGTGAGAACGGTAAAGCTATGGAATGTCTTCCAGTGGAGTTGTTATGGCAGGTTCATTGGTCAGTTTAATAAAAAGCTGGATGAGTTTCTACAAACAAGGAATGTTACAAGTTACTGGTATTGATACATAAAGTAGAGTTGGGAAAGGGTTTGTCACTGTGAGAACGGTAAAGCTATGGAACTGTCTTCCAGTGGACGTTGTTATGGCAGGTTCATTGGTCAGTTTAATAAAAAGCTGGATGAGTTTCTAAAAACAAAGAATTTTGTAGACTTGATCCAGGGATATTTCCGATTGCCAATCTTTGCCCTTCGTTCTGTTTTTTTGCCTTACTCTGGATCACCAGTTAGGCAGGAAATGTGGGTATTGCTGAGTAGGTGGGACTAGATGGATGTATGTCTTTATTCAACCTCAAATAATGTGCTATTAAAGGAATTGTACACTCATTTCAATCTATAAATGAATACATGTAAGCAGCACTTACTTTGACATGTTTGTGTTGCTGCATGACTTCAATCCAGTACTTGTTTTGCTTAAGCTTAGTCCCCCAACCCCCTGACAGACTATCTGACTCTCTGTGAGGGCAAGCATGCTCCGTAATCCCTATGAGGCAGCATCGGAAGAGGGAATTTCCCACCATGCAGTTCACGTACCAACTGTCACCATTCCAGCTACAGCAAAACTATATATAACAGAACAGTTTATGATAATAAGGTACTTGATTGACAGCTGAAATGTAAGATGTTTTCAATTGGATATCTAAAGAAATAGGGGACAGATCAACAAATAAATGGTACAGTGATTGTTGGGAAGAATTATAGTTTCCAGTAATGGGCAATTAAAAAAAACGAATTCCCCAGTGTACATTTCCTTTAAACATGGAGCCAAGCTTTGAAATATTCTTTTTACATATATCTAACCACTAGATTAAAACTTTGATAATGTTGGATGTCTCAATAGAGAAGTGACATACAGAGGGGGAACTTGCATGATGTCTCCCACAAAGGACTTCAACACGTTGTCCAAGTCTTCCTTAGTTACATGGTCTGTAAGGAGAGTAAAATATCATGAATAATATAAGGGATAATGCGCCCCTTACAGTGTACTATAAGGATATTACGCCCCCGAGGAGTTCCCTGACCATATAGAAGTACAAGGCCGTAGTCCGAGTGCTTTTATACAGGACAGGGAACTCCGAGGTGGCGTAATATCCTTATATTATAATGTGATGGGGCGCATTATTTCTTATAATACATAAGTATCGGATTCCTTCACCCCATTCACATTTTAAATTCTAGCCTTGTCCCTATTTCCGCCTTAAATCCCCAAGCTACCTTCTGTAACTTAAACCCAGTAGAAAGGAACATCCCAGCCCAGCATCTATGGGGTTAAACAAATCTTTGTGGAGGAGGAGAGAGACATTGGTTATGAAGTGACAGGTAGCAGCTCCAGCAGGTTCCATTAGTGAAGTTAACACTCTAAAAAACGCTGAGTCATTGTCCAGGCATGAACACTGGAATGGGCGGAGCAGTGGGATATAAGAAATATAAGAAATGAGTCACTTAGTGACATAGCTGAGTGATTTTTATAAGGATATATACCACTGCAGCTCCCATTATAAAATATAACACTTATGTATTATAACTATATAACGTTATACTCTGTACACACTGGAAAACAATTAAATGTTCCAAAGTAGATAATATTAACAAATTAGAAAACACAATTAACCCTACATTAACATCTTGCTCTTTCAAAACACAGTGTTATAAGGTGTAATGTGTTATAAATGGTCCGTGTGTTCACTGCATCAATCCAATGGTTGTAATTGGGGAAACGCATCACTATCTAAATGGGGAATTTAAAATATCCACACTGACCTTTCCTATGTATCTGTATGTTACCTACCTAGCTAGATTGTAAGCTCTATGGGGCAGGGACCCCTTTCCCTAATATTGAATGGTTCAAACACTTGTCCATAATTATTTCTATTGTCTGTCCCACTTGTACAACTTTTTGTACAGCTCTGCATCCCCAAGTGGTATTATATACAAATACACATCCATAGATAGTATAGCGATAGAGAATAGACAGACAAATACTGTGACAGATAGATAGATGATAGATAGACAGAGGAATAGATAGATAGATGATAGATAGACAGAGGAATAGATAGATAGATGATAGATAGATAGAGGAATAGATCGATAGATGATAGATAGACAGAGGAATAGATAGATAGATGATAGATAGATAGAGGAATAGATAGAGGAATAGATAGACGATAGATAGATAGATAGATAGATAGAAATTATTCAGGGTTACAAAATGAAGTCTGGTGGAAACTTCCCAGAGAACATCTGAATGTAAGAGGTACTGGACATAGGATAGATTCGACTAACGAAAGTTAATACATCGAATGTCTAAAGATTGTATAACTGGCATAATGATAGACAAATAACAAAATATAAATGGTATAAAGTGACTGCCAGAAACATACAATAAGGAGTGTTTAGAATTAGAACTTTTAGCACATTTACTATATAATCACATTTTATGGAGAAATATTTGCACAAAAATAAAACAATTTAACAATTTCTAAGTAGCAACAAAATTATTACACTATGTTACATAAAACAGTTAAGTCCAGTTTTAACACAAATAATTTACAACAGTGTAAGAAGTGTTGTTGAGTTGTGTTAAAAAGTGACGTTAACATAACGTTTCTATAGGAGATAACGGACAGCCTTTACCCTACAATACCTACATATCACTGATATAGATTATAATGACATGAACACTTTATAGTGACAGAGCTCCCCCTGTTGACACCTTCCTGACATATAATTTGTTCAGAAAGGATGAATTTACATACCAGAAGTGGAGAGAGGACCATGTAGGTGGATGAATTTTTATCTTTCCCTAGACCCTAACAATGGAATGTTAGTGAGACACATCAGAGCACAATTCTCCATCCAATTACCACGTTCAGAGTCCCTTTAACTGTTTACAGCTGTAAAGTTAAATAAATCTGGGCTAATGAACGTACCATAAGGTTTTTCTTCTGTGACGGTGCCTGACGCATCTAATGTGTCCGTGGCTTTTCCCAGTTCACCTTCTGTGGAATATTTCTGTGAAGGAACAAAATAAGCATCAGCAAACTGCCACGCTGATTGCCTATTACCAATCAACAGAATATATAAGTCACAAAAAGATGGGGTTAATCTGCAGTACATAAAAAAAAGCCTTTGTGAAGAAAAGCAGCATGGCATCTCCTACAAATACAAACTTGCATAGAGGAAGAGTTCTATTGTCACAGCATACCATGGGCATCCATTTTAACATATTTCAGGAAAAATAAATAGAAATGCATTTAACTTATTAACAGGTTGCACCCCAATCATATAAGCCAATGTGCTGTATGTATTCGGACATTGCTCTACAGGAAGCCAGAGAGACCAAACTGCACTTTACTTACCTTGGATCCAGTGAGCATTGTGCCGAGCATTTTTGTGCCATCGCCGATTCCAATCACTGAAAGGGAATCCAGAAGGTTAAGACATATTTACATTGTAGTGAACGGACAAGTGTTAACTAAATATCAGGAAATATAAATAATATCTGGTGTTTAGAACAGATGGATAAAAACCACGTGGGCTGATACAATAGGATGTTTGCACGTTATCCAATCAGATAGTTTCTAACTGCCGTAACCCGGTAAAAAGAAAAAGTCTGGTTGGTGTAAATTAATCCCGCCTCTTAATGTACCAGCCCAGTATTTTTTGTAATTTATAATCCAGAAATTTTCCAACAGTGTAAAATCAGGAAAATCATTTACAGCTCCTTGTACATTGTTATTTCTCCGTTACACGTTTTATCTAAAATCATTTGCTTGATAACAGGCCTGAGGGTTATTTACCGAGGACTCCTGAGGCTGAACTGTCTAATGTTCCTCCGTGGCCGATTTTTAACGTCTGTTTCCTTTTCTTCACATATTCCTTTAACCCGGCTTCTGTAAAACATGGAATGTGACTGGAACTGGCAGTGACACGAAGGATCTACTGGGACCCACAGAGCCATAGTATTTATATCAGGGGTGCCAACCTGGCCACACTAGTGGCACCCAATACTCTGACCAGGCTGCAGGCGTATTTCTCCCCGACACGCCCATTTATTTCCCTTGCCATGCACACCCACAGGTCCACAAAAAAAAATTGAGGCTGGACCGAGGTTTGGGCATCACTGCTCGTTTTTTTTAATATACATTGGCATTCTATAGTATGGATGTAATGTGCCTGTAAGGTACAGAGGAATGACACAGCCTCCTCCTGCGGATAAAGCACGGACAGGGGCCCTATCATAGTTTTGCTGGGGGGCCAGTGATTCCTAGTTACCCCTCTGTATGTGATGTGCAAACATTTAGCGCACTGTGGGGCCTAGTCCTCACAAACACAAACCACCTGTAGCTTTCAATCACTACAATGACCAGCATGCTCAGTGCTCTACACATGGGGGGAGGGAGGATCAAGGGGAGGGGAGGAAGGAGCTTTCTGTAGAAAATACCATGTGCTCCAGCAAGGGACAATTGAACATTAAGATTAGAAGAACTACCATGCAGTTAGAGAGAATGCTGGGAGTTGTAGTTCTGTGACAGGTGGTAATAACCACCCCCAGCTCTGACCTTTCAGTAACTTGCCCTTCAGCTGTGCCACCACCTGGGCAGAGGTTGGACCCTTGGGCTTGTACACAGGGAACAGTCCACTCAGTGCCAACAGCTTGTTAGCTCCATCCCCAGCCATGCTGATCCTATTCCTGGATCTTCCTCTTCCTGGGCACGCACTGCAATGAAGTCAGAGCGCCCGAACCCAATGGGATTCTGGGAAGTGTAGTCTTTCCATGTGAAGTGACAGAACAAATGAATGAGAGGATCAGTGCACATCATCAGTGCTCCCATTAACACATTAACTGTTTATTATCTAAATAGATAGATAATAGATTGATGATAGATTATAGATAGATGATAGATAGATAATAGATAGAAAGTGAGATAGATAATGAGATAGATAAGAGATAGATAGTAAGATAGATAAATAGATAGTGAGAGACAGATGATAGATAAAAAGATAGATAAATAGATAGATCGATCACTTGCAGTTTGATATTGTCCAGGTTAGGACCCCACCAAACTGTTCCCTTTAAACAAATATAAAATCATCATGGCGAAAGGCTGGTCAGTGTTACATTAGCAGCACGATGCAGACTGCGTTGCTTTCGGTGCCACCATACAGCAGGTGTTTAACAAAACTGGTACTTAACACACTTAACAACATGAAGATTCCATATATGTTCAGGATTTAAAGGGGAGGCAGTCCAAGGCAGAGGTCTCATACTTGCCCCATTGCGTCTAGAAGAAGGCCTAAAAGCAAAACTGGGTTACTGACTAGATTTCTACCATCAATCTGCTGCATCTACATGTGTGTTATAATGCCAGTGGCCCGGGCATGTGCATTAGCTACATGGATATTCAGGACTAATTGAGGATATTTTAATTCTTTTTCTTTGGCTTTTTTGTAATATAAGAATGTGAGAAAGTTTCTGCATTTATAATTTAGAATTAATCATAATAACTGAATATTTCATTACAATATATTTTATACATTAATCCGTTCTAAAGATTATTTCCCCATTGATTGTATTTTATGACTAAATATGTATTGTAAATACAGACTCCTTGAAAAGATCAGGACAGCGCCTATAAATAGAATTCAATAAATATCCGTATTGGTTGGTGTTATGGAAATGACCACGTACAATGGAGATTAAATCTGCCTGTTTTATGCAGATGTCTTATTTAACTTTCCTGTTTGTGCACTAATGCCTTTACCTGATTGGACAAAAACTGTGATATCACTTAATATGTAATCAATAACATGATGATGTAACTAAACGTTCCAATAAACTAGAAAAGCCTCTGCAAAGATAATTTCGTGTCTCGGTCTGTCCTCTCTCGGTTTTGAGACCTGTGTGTTCCAGACAGTTGATATCTTATTATTAGAAGTTGAATTGAAATTTTGACCTTTAACAGCTATTGTCACACTAGGTGTGCTGCCCCTGCCTGTCATCCATGCACAGAACACAAGCAGAAGGGGTTCGACCAGCATCCGCTCCTGTCATTGGGATGTCATAAGACATCATGCCTTAGCCAATCACAGGAGCGGATGCCAGTCGAGCCCCTACTGCTTGTCTTCTGTGCATGGAAGGTTTTCAGGCATTTATTAAATTATTGTTTGGGGGTGGACATGCCCTTTAATCAGGCAGAAAGGGGGGATTCCAGGCACCAGTAATACCCAGCCTAATTCTATACTTGGTTTTCATAAACTTTAATAGCCATGTTCACCTCAACCTACAACACCCCTGTAAGGAATTTAAAGGGCATGTCCACCCCTAAAACTATAATTAAACCTAATACTGGCCCCATTGTGTACTTTAAAATTATCCTTACCTTGCATCCCATTTCCTTAGGGTTCTTCTGCAATGTCCATCCAAAGTCCAGGAAATCGAGGAGTAGCAGCTGTATTCCTGTGGGAAAGGTTTCTGCCTCTACAGCGTCCTCTTAGTAGCTTCTGACATGCTCAGTGAAGCCCTCCCCCCCTCCTTCTCCCTCCCGTTTTTCTCTCTCTTCCCCTAAATGCCTCTCAGCCAATCACGGACGCGGCTGCAGGTCCGGGGGGAATGAAGCAAAGTAAGTATTTTTAGGAGCAATTGTTTAACAAATAACTATAGCGTTTGGGGGTGGAATAGGGAGCCCTATAACATATGAGAAAAGGTTTCTGAGGATGGACATGCCCTTTAATACTTCCCTTCCCTACACCCTTACACTTTAACATCACTAACTTTACTAAACTGCCCCAATTGCCAACTCCACCGTCCTCTTCTCCTAGGGGTTGTCTCCTCCTATTACAGCTGTACAGGCGCTTTACAAGATTGCATGGAGCCCTGTAGTTACAGCTGCTCCTATTGGTTGAAGAAAGTGTGGAAGACTGGGTCAGTTATGTCCGAACCAGGAAGAGCTGTAACGTGTGATAAGCCAACGTGAATGGCGGCTTTGTATAAAGTATAGGGACTGTTCAGAACTGCCACACACCTTACGATCGCAGATGACTGCCTATAATCTAGCACAGGGGGGGCGACTGCGGACAAGAGGGATTTTCTGTCTGTAAAGCCCATTTCCGATGCTGCTTGCCGTCAGTCATTTTTCGGTTATGTTTTGCCACATATACACATTACTGAAAAACAACTGATCCCATTGGTACTGATGGCATTGCCCTTTATAGGGATTGTGCGTACCCAGATAACTGATGGCAGAATCAATTTTAGGGTTATTTACATATTATATTACCGTCTCCTTCAATTTACATTTCTGCTAGCCTACCATTGATGTAGACCCAGAATTATAATTCTATAAATATTCTATAATAATTGATATTGTCCGCTTATAAACTCTCCAACTATTCGTTTTCCAAATGCTTATAAATTACAACTCCCTGCAAGCACTCTAACAGCAAAGGGCAGCCCAGGAATGCTGGGATTCGTAGTGACTGCGCATCCCCTCGCTCTTAATGCCGAATTATAACAAAGACGCCAGCACTGTATGTAAGGCAAATCCATAGTAACATAGTAATTAAGGTTGAATAAAGACAGACGTCCATCAAGTCCAACCTATTCACTTTTTTTTTTAACCCTACCTAACAGTTGATCCAGAGGAAGGCAAAAAACCCCAGCTAAAAAGGGGAAAAAAATTCCTTCCTGACTCCAAACGGCAATTGGAAAGTATCCCTGGATCAACCAGATCTATATGCATTAATACCAGTAATTCTCAATATTATATAGTATCCCTGTACCAACCAGAACTACAGTATATGCATTAATACCAGTAATTCTCAATATTTTTTAGTTTTAGAAACTTATCCAGGCCTTTTTTAAATCTATTTAATGAACTTGCCATTACCACATCTGCTGGAAGACAGTTCCACAGTGTCACCGTTCTCACTGTAAAGAAACCTTTCCTAACCTGAAGATGAAACTTCTTTTCTTCCAACCTTAAAGGATGTCCACGTGTCCTCTGATATGACCTATTAGTGAACAATGCACCAGAGAGCTCATTGTATGGGCCATTAATATATTTGTATAAGGTTATCATGTCCCCACGCAACCGCCGCTTCTCCAATGTAAACAGCCCTAACTTGTCTAATCTGCCTGCATATTGAAGCCCCTCCATTCCCCTTATTAATTTAGTTGCCCTTCTCTGAACTGCCTCAATTTCCAAGATGTCCCTTTCGTATATGGGATTCCAAAACTGCACCGCATATCCCCCACGATAAAAGAAACAGCCACCAATGAGAAACCTTTTGGAATTATTTTATCCAATCAGCTTTAAGGCAATACAATGTTGGTTCCTGTATTAGCGATGAACATGCACACAGTTCCACAGGAAATAATAAAATAACAAATTAGCCATGAGGTTGCAGATATCTGCGTGAAAGGTGTAGGATTCTTCAAATCTAGACATGTCCTGCTCTTCTGAACTATATTTCCCAGCAGCCTCCCTTAGCGAGGCTAAAATAGCAGGATACCGGGAGTCAACATGCCTAGATTTGGCAAAATCCCTATTTTGTGTCATGTGACTTTGCTGCGCTGAACTACTATATATTAATGAGGTTATGAAAGTCATGCTAACTTGAATATGCGGAAGAAGCACATTTGGTTTAAAACTTAATCCCCTTTACCCCCCAAAAATGTCCGGATTCCCCATTTCCAACACTGATAGGCACAATGATAAATACATAATATACACCGAGCGTTAACACAAAGATACAACGTATCGACCACAAACGCAGGACATTTCATTTTTGCAATAAAATTATTTTACATTTCCTTATTAAATTAAATTCTCTAAACACGGAACCGTTCAACTTAAAGCAACAGTAACCCATTTTTTCTGGTTTCTATCCATCTAGTGGAAAATTTAAGATGGGAAGGTGTAATTTCTATAAAGGTAAAGCTAACACTGATCTGTAGCTTTTACAGAAAGCCATGGTAAGAATCAGTCTATTCAATACAAGTATTAGTTGGGTAACAGAAATTAGGGCAGAGGTGCCCAGCCAGGGCCCAATCCACCCATACCCGGCTCGGAAATAAAAGCGGGTGGCACGCTTTGGCCCATCAGGCTGGGAATCACTGGATTTCTATCCACAACGAAATACACAACCACACAAGTGAACACACTTGCTATACACGCAATAGAGTGATTGTGCTCAGTAATAACTGTGCTAAATATAAAGGGGATGATGCAATTACTTATCTGCCTATGTAATAATCTACAACAACCAATCAGATGCAATCTAACTGCACTGATGCAATAAAAAGCAAACATCTGATTGGTCATTGCAAATTACCACCACTTATAGCATCAGATCCATAGTGTGAGTAAATACAATACACAGATACCATTTCTTCAATACAGAGGAAAACACCTTTAAGTATAAAGATTCTTAACATTTCCATTAGACAAATAAATTAAATGTTTCTTCTGATTTCATGTATTTTCAGGTTCGGGTTCGTTATGATGCTTTGAAGCCATTTCTATTGCTGAAAGTGAAGATATAACATGATGGCATTAGGAAAGTGTATGAACTGCTCATGTATCTGTATATACAGGAACGCACGCAGACGATAATGTTACTTAGTGAGGCTCCAAACCGTTAGCAGCATATTCAGAGCACGGGGTAAAATAATGAAAAATAATAATTAAAAAGTGGAATCTTGTCTCCTTAAGGACATGGACGTCACAAGGCAGAACGCCACTGTCTGAGAATTCTTTCTTTCAGATCCTTTTACCACGTCTATTGGATAAAGGTGTCGGGTGATTGTTGGCAATGAATGGGTTAAAAAGGAGAGTCAAGCCGGGTCAGAATGCTTTGTCTGTCTCTTTTTTCAGGTTCCTTTACTTTAAAGGAAAAGTTTATATCTGAATTAAGATTATAAAAAAATAAAATCCGAGTCAGTCGGATGATTATAAAGTCCCTGTGCATTAAAATGACCCAGGTAGCTTAAAAATTAACACTTAAAAGTAACCACGGACAAGGAAATCAGGGTCTTCTTATTGGAGTTCATGTGTCCTGAAGACCCCCACAATGCAGTTCGAGTGTTTAACCAGATGGCAGGATCAGCGAGAAATCGCTACAGGTCCAGTTTCCCTTCTCGTCCAATGTAAAATCTTTATCCACATAAAATTAATAGGTCACACAGACGGAGAATTACAATTTGGTCGCGCACTTTTATAAAATCCCAGTCGGCTGTGGGGATGGAGGGTGGGTTATCACGGGGTGCTGGAGCTGTGATATTTGACGAAAGCAATGGCAGCCAACTCCTTGCAGAATTCTTCTAGAACGATCACCCCTTCCAATAATGTCATGTGGTCAACCCTGGAGAGGAAACACAGGTGACAGTAAGTGAAGAACATCTGCAAAAACGGTAACTAACACCTTTATAAAGCTAGGAAAATTTACCGTATAATTCTCCATACACAGGCCGAAAATAAATGTTCATATAGGGCCAGTTGTGTCTATGGCCACCATTAAGCCGCATACACACAGTACCACTCTTTGACAGATAGAATCTGAATGGTCACAGTCTCCCATTTTAAAGTACCGTATATACTCGAATATAAGTTGATTGGAGTATAAGCCGAGGTACCTATTTTTACCTAAAAAATTTGTAAAAACTGATTGACTCGAGTATAAGTTGAGAGTAGAAATTATAACCACTGCTGTCTTCTGATTCTGCATTGATTTCAAGCTTTAGTTGCCCTTTAAATGGACAGCAGCATTCCCATACAGTAGTCCCATATAGTAATAGCCAAATCCAGTATGGTATATAACTGTATAACTGTTGCATTTAAAGGGCAACTAAAGACTCAAAGCAATACAGAATCAGAATGCAATCTATTTAACAATAGGTACCATCCTCCTGATTCTGTATTGTTTTCAGGCATTAGATGCCCTTTAAATTAAAATGTTACTTTACCATTGTAATGCGACTAAAAAGCCTGCCCTTCTCTCTGGATAAATTAAAGCAATTAGTTCAATAACTTGGCCAGCAACCACTTCATGGTTTGCTTTATTCTGCTGAGTCCTAACTTTTAACCTTTTTTACCTTAGTAACTTTTTAGAGATGGACACAAAACCGAATTCGAACTATTTGAACTAGTTAGTTTTTCCGGACTCGCGGATTTGCTAACCCTCGAAAGTACCGTCCGTTTGCGCTAACCCTTGAAAGTACCGTTTGTTTGCGCTAACCCTCGAAAGTACCGTTTGTTTGCGCTAACCCTCGAAAGTACCGTTTGTTTGCGCTAACACCTCCGAAAAGTACCGTCCATTTGCGCTAACCCTCGAAAGTACCGTTTGTTTGCGCTAACCCTCGAAAGTACCGTTCGTTTGCGCTAAACATGGAATGTATCGTACGTGCCACAGCCATTTACAGTAAAGGTTCGATTACAGGTGCCGACCAGCGACGCACGATGTGTACGAATGGCCATTTTAGCCGATAATCGGCCAGTGTATGGGCACTATATTGGCTGAAACGTTCGTTTAGAGATCGTTGCCTGACCGGCCAGGTGGTTCTCCGAATGATCATTTTGGCCGATAAAGTGCCCATACACTGGCCGATTATAGTACACATCGTGAGTCATGGGTCGGCACCTGCGATCGTACGTGTGTACAAATCGTTACTTTATCTGTAAATCACCCAGACTTTTTGAACTATCACTCCCCATTGACTTTAAAGGACAACTCCACCTTCATAAGAACATCTTTTAGAAAGAATGGCCTCTTTATAATATGTTGATATATCATAGTTTGTCCTATGAATTCATTACTGTATGCCTGCTATACTTCTGGATGCCTCATGGAAACTGAGCCATTTAGAAACCTGTACTGAGCCTGTACTGAGCCTGAGCATGCTCAGAAGAGACAGACAGAGGATTAACATTCAGTCATTGGCTGTGATGTCACCTGTCAAATCCATAACTGACAGTTACTAACTGGAAGAGCCAGGAAGCAGAAACAGGGGAAACAGGACATTGTGCAGGATTTCAGGTTAGACTTACACCTTTCACATTTCAAACTATTACCGTTTAGGGTTTTACGTGATTTACCTGTATGTAAGTTTTCATTTTAGAAAAAGGGCATGTCCACCCTTAAAAACATTTTTTGATTTATGATTCCCCCTGTCCCCCCAGCCCCAACAGCTCTATTTTTATTCTTAGAAAGTTCCCCAAACTCTACTTACCTTCCCTCTTTCCTCCGCCGCGCTGCCGGCCCTCTGCTTGCGAGAAAATGCAAGCAGAGGGGCGGGACCAGCTGTCGCGCCTGTGATTGGCTGAGCGGCAGCCAATCACGGACGCGGCTGCCGGGAGTTGCGGCGGGGGAAAGAGGGAAGGTAAGTAATGTTTGGGGAACTTTCTAATAATAAAAATAGAGCGGTTGGGGCTGGGGGGACAGGGGGAATCATATAGCTAAAGGGATTTACACTAGGGGGAGGGAATCCTTAGAGAGAGGGAGGGGGAGAGGGGCTGCAGTACGCATGCCAAACTTCTCCCGGAGGCCAGGTAGCAGGCAGAGCCCTATATGGACCTGCTATCCTCCTGGTGGGCAGTTTTTGGTACTTTGGAGGGGGGGACTACAGGAGAACCATATGGAGCTGGGATGTGAGGTAAGGATTAAACTACACTACATGGTGGGGCCAGTAGTGGGGGGGATTATAGTTTTGGGGGTGGACATGCCCTTTATTGGGTCCAGATACGAACTTTATGAAGTTCGGCCATCTCTACTTGAGGGTGAGGCCACACTAGCATGTTTTTTGCGTTTGCGTATGCATTTCGTGCATGCAAATGCGCCTGCGATTTTGGTTAAAATTGAAACCGCGGGAACGCGAAAATCCCCGCGATTTCCGATGCACATGCAATTGCGCGTCCGTTCGCGTTTTGCTAACGCATGCGTTCACCATTTTTGGTGAGTTGACACATGCGTTTCCATAACGCAAAACTGCAAAAACGCATGCGAAAAACGCGTGCAAATGCAAAACGCACAAGTCACGCACACAATTTAATGTGCGATTCCTGTGCGTTGCAGTGTGGCCTCAGCCTAAGAGATGTATTTCTCAAACTACGGGAAATGTGAACTCCACCCACAGTGGGTCATGTGTTCAAGTACTTAGAGCTGGAGAGTCAGTCCCAAGAAAGCAAGTGAAAGAGCAACAGGGAAGTGAAGTGGTTGCTGGGCTTAAAATAATTTGGCCAAGTTATTGAACTAATTTGCTTTAATTTATCCAGAGAGAAGGGCAGGCTTTTTAAGTCGCAATACAATGGTAAAGTAAAAAGTAAGCAAATTAATCGCATGTGCACTAGGCTTCTAATTTTTATATGTATGGAAACTACAACCCCTAGCATGCTTTAGTAGCTGGGAGTTGTAGTTTACAAACATCTGCAGTGGAACTGCACACACCCTCCCCCCTCCCTGTCAGTAAAAAAATGAGCACACCAAGATCCACAAATGAGACTGAGTAAATACTGCAGCATTAAGCAACTTGCCTGGGTCAGTCACTAACTTGAAACGAGGAATCCGGCTGCCGCATGCACTGATAACTCGCCTGACGTCACCACTCACGGAAGTGAGACAGGCGCTGAGCAGTGACGTCAGTGGATGTGACGATCAGGGGGAATCGGCAGCCGGATTCCGCATTCAAGTTAGTGACTGACCCGAGTATAAATCGAGGTTTAGTTTTCGGGTTGTTTTTTCAGCCTGAAAACCTCGACTTATACTCGAGTATATACGGTATAGGATCCATTATTCCAGACAAATTGTACAATTTTCAGTCCACAGGTTCTACCCATCCTCCTTTACGTTTTCCTGTCCTGCCAGTCTCCACTAAATAACCAGTTACAGAGCATGATGTGCAAAAGAGGAGAAACAAGAAACTTAGTTGGATAATAGCTTAGGTCAATGTGCACCTATTGACCACACCCCCTGAACCCAGTATTCACTGTCACTATGTATTCTATACAGATGTCTCTACACCAATATCACCAAGTCATTGAAAACTGCTTGTTACCCTGCAATACACAAGTCAAAGGATTTTACTTTTTATTTTTTGCTCACATTCTGTTCTTAGCAAAAAATTAACTTTTTAAAAGTACCTGTCTAAAGCACTCCTTTTAGAAACATGCAGCCCATGAGGTCACAGGTTCATATCCCCTGTTTATCTAACTGTTGTGCGTCTGAGAGGATCTACTGTAACACAATCTGTGACTAATAATTGTAGACTTAAGTTACCCTTTAAGATACATTTTTCAAATCTGGACACAGAGCCATGTGTTCCTTTCACTTACACTGGGCCATCGGGTTCAATACCCAGCAATCGTTTCCTCACAAGTAATAGTTTGGGGATAAACTCTGGGATGCGCTGGATTCTCACCATTAGGTCACCCACTACCTGTAGGGACAAACCAGATTAGAATGTTAAGCAGCAAGACACTTCCTTCCATGGTACATCTGCATCACATCTACATTTTTTACAAATTTTTCAGGTAAAATAGGTACCTCGGCTTATACTCGGATCGACTTATACTGAAGTATATACGGTAATGTGCCCAATTACAGTGTAATATAGAAGGGATAATGTACCCCTTACAGAGGAATATATAAGGGATAATATAATATAGATTATAACAATACAGATTATACAGTATGTATGTATAGGTTTATTTATATAGCGCCACTTGGGTATGCAGCGCTGTACATTATAATACAGATTATACAGTATGTATGTGTAGGTTTATTTATATAGCGCCACTTGGGTACGCAGCACTGTACATTATAACAATACAGATTTTACAGTATGTACGTATATGTTTATTTATATAGCGCCACTTGGGTACACAGCGCTGTACATTATAACAATACAGATTATACAGTATGTTGTATATGTTTATTTATATAGCGCCACTTGGGTACACAGCGCTGTACATTATACACATACAGATATACAGTATGTTATATGTTTATTTATATACGCCACTTGGGGACACAGCGCTGTACATTATAACAATACAGATTAACAGTATGTATGTATATGTTTATTTTATACGCCACTGGGTACACAGCTCTTACCATTATAACAATACAGTTATACAGTTATGTATATTTTATTTATATAGCGCCACTTGGGTACACAGCGCTGTACATTATAACAAACAGATTATACAGTATGTATATATATGTTATTTATATAGCGCCACTTGGGACGCAGCGCTGTACATTATAACAATACAGATTATACAGTATGTATGTATATATTTTATAGCGCCACTTGGGTACACAGCGCTGTACATTATAACAAACAGATTATACAGTATGTATGTATATTTTTATTTATATAGCGCCACTTGGATACACAGCGCTGTACATTATAACAATACAGATTATACAGTATGTATGTATATTGTTTTTTATATAGCGCCACTTGGGGACACAGCGCTGTACATTATAACAATACAGATTATACAGTAGGTATGTATATGTTTATTTATTAGCGCCACTTGGGGACGCAGCGCTGTACATATAACAACAGATTATACAGTATGTATGTATATGTTTATTTAATAGCGCCACTGGGGACACAGTGCTGTACATTATAACAATACAGATTATACAGTATGTATGTATATGTTATTTATATAGCGCCACTTGGGACACAGCGCTGTACATTATAACAATACAGATTATACAGTATGTATGTATATGTTTATTTATATAGCGCCACTTGGACACAGCGTGTACATTATAACAATACAGATTATACAGTATGTATGTATATTGTTATTTATATAGCGCCACTTGGGGACACAGCGCTGTACATTATAACAATACAGATTATACAGTATGTATTATATGTTTATTTATATAGCGCCACTTGGGTACGCAGCGCTGTACATTATACAAACAAGGGGATAAGTGCAAGCCATTAACAGATAGATAAAAACTAAATTAAATACAATTAATTACAATTACAGGAGAAGTTTAGCAGTGTTTAGTGCAGACATTGGCTCTGTATAATGTGGAATAGCCAAGTAATTTTTACAAGGAAATATCCCATTGCAATTGCAGAGTGTTATACATCTTGTATTATTAAGACTGTATGGGATATACACTGAATGCACATTCATTATTATACTTTGGAATCCATGATAAATGCAATATAAGGAAACTTACCCTTACTATAACAGAGAAAAGGGAGCGACACCCGGGGGCCAGATTGACGTAGGGGTCCAGGAGATATTCGTGTGTGTGGGGATGGGGAAACAAAGACAACTTAGACAGCACTGATGTCACCTGCAAATTCACATCATACGGCTGGGGAGTAAAGGAACAAAACACGATTATTTACAGGATTCTATCCATTGTGCATCCTGCTCAAACTGCTTTTCCCCCCTCCTGTGTAACAGACCCTAATGAAATCCTTACACGCTAGCGAAGGATGATGGGAGTTTTATCTAATTTTGCATTTGAACACTAAACGATAGGTAAAGGACAAATTAAACTCCCACCTGATCTAATATCCTGCCCATCCTGTCAAATAGAACTTTTAGGAAGTGTCCCTCGAAGAAAGGAGCCTCCAAATTGCACTTTTCAATGGCTTTCACTGTACCCGGCCAGTCCCATCTCAAACAGATGGCGCAGTATTCCCGGAACTAGAATGGGCAACGGCAGAAACAAGCAAAATGGAGGAATTTATATAACAGTTTATTATTTACCAAGAATAAACCTAATAAATACACCTATTGAGCTGCTAAACTGGAGGTTTTCATACCTGCCTGTGTGCGTCTCGGAGGTACGTGTCATATCCGGTGCCCTCCACCTGGTAGGAAGATTTGGCTTCATCAGGAACAAGGCAGAGAAAGCTGGAATTAACATAAATAACTGCTTAGAAAAAGAGATATTTTATATATTTAGATATAATTTATACACAAATACAAAGATGTATTTAATTAAAATGTATTTTCACAAAGCCTGAATCTAAACCCAGGATGGGAGTGTGCTCCCTTTAGACTTAATGGAAGTACCTGCACATACCGTATATACTCGAGTATAAACAGAGTTTTTCAGGCTGTAAAATCAGCCTGAAAACTTGAACTAGGTTTATACTCGAGTCAGTACTTACTTTACCACTCCGGCAGCCGCGCGCTCATTCCCTGTACCGGCGTGCCGGCTGATATCACTGCCTGGCGACGATTAGTGACGTCAGCCGGCGCGCCAGTACAGGCAATGAGCGCGAGGCTGCCGGAGTGGTAAAGTAATGTAATGCTGGAACTCACGTATACGGTACTGCACAATAGGCACAAGCCCCTGTCACAAGTCCCAACAGGGCAAGAACCGGATGCACGCAGAGGAGAGCCCACAGAAGGTACCCACTCAACTGGGTGGGAGGGTGTAGATGTTTGGAAACTACAACTCCCAGCTAATAAAGCATGCTGGGAGTTGTAGTTTCCAAACATCTGGAGTGCCAATGAATGAGAATTTAGTTGTCTTTTAAATGAACAGCATAATTCTCATACAGTAATAGCCATATCAAGTATGTCTATTACTGTATGGGAAATCTGCTGTCCATTTAAAGGGCAACTAAAGCCTCAAAACAATACAGAATCAAAAGGCAACAATATATAACATTCTCCTTCTGATTTTGTATTGTTTTGAGGCTTTAGTTGCCCTTTAAATGGACAGCAGCATTCCCATACAGTAATCCCATACAGTAATAGCCAAATCCAATATGGAATTACTGAAGGGATTACTGTAGGGAATGCTGCTGTCCATTTAAAGGGCAACTAAAGCCTCAAAACAATACAGAATCAGAAGGAGGGGTATATATTGTTGCCTTCTGATTCTGTATTGTTTTGAGGCTTTAGTTGCCCTTTAAATGGACAGCAGCATTCCCATACAGTAATCCCATACAGTAATAGCCAAATCCAATATGGATATTACTGAATGGGATTACTGTATGGGAATGCTGCTGTCCATTTAAAGGGCAACTAAAGCCTCAAAACAATACAAAATCAGAAGGAGAATGTTATATATTGTTGCCTTCTGATTCTGTATTGTTTTGAGGCTGTAGTTGCCCTTTAAATGGACAGTAGAATTCCCATACAGTAGCCCATACAGTAATATCCATACTGGATTTGGCTATTACTGAATGGGATTACTGTGTGGGAATTCTGCTGTCCATTAAAAGGGCAACTAAAGCCTCAAAACAATACAGAATCAGAAGGCAGTAGTGGTCACAATTTCTACCCTCGTTTTATACTCGCGTCAATCACTTTTGTTAGTTTTTTCAGGTAAAATTGGGTACCTCGGTTTATACTCATGTCGGTTTATAATCAAGTATATACGGTACCTTTAATGCTGATCACATGACTACAGGTTGGTCACATGCTAAAATCTGCTGAAAATAGGAAGTATGCCATAGTTATATTGCTAAGCCTTTTAAGCAATAACAAATTTTACCCAGAGATGTGAGGGTTTATTTCAAAAAGTATGACGGAGGGCTTTTTATTTACCCCCCTTTAAATTAAGATTCTGAATTAATAATCTGCCCCTGGGTTCTACGAAATTTCCATTCAGATCAGTTAAACCACACAAGTTGCAATACAATCACAAACCAGAGAAAAAGGGCCCTTAGTTTTTTTTTAAACCTACTATCAAACACTAAGCAGAGTCCCAGCTCCCGGGATGTGCTGGAGGGTTGCAGGTTGAAGATCTTTACCAGGAAGGCTCAATATTCTCTACATCCACACCCGTCTCAATTACCTGTTTACAATCTTATGTACTTCAGTCTTCCCGTCAATCTTGTGATGCTCTGGGGTGATAGGGGGCGATGCGCTCAGCCATTCTTTGGACAGAGTATTCTCTGGGGACATGTCTGTAAAAAGGGGATCTTCTTCCAAATCTCTGTAACATGGAAAGGGAAGATGAGAGACCCTGTTCCCACCGTGACCAACCAGATTAGCAGAATAATCCACATTGTGTAAACCTCAGTAATTTATATTCCAAGATACATCAGGAGCTGGTGATAATTGCTCAGCAAGCCTTATGTATCCAGAGTGCTGTCAATAGAGAGTAAACTTACCTTGCGACCGACATTACAGGTGGTGTTACAGGTGTAAATCGGTTGCAAAGCATTATCCAGATTGGAATTTCTTAAGTTAAGAAACGGGTACCTGGCCCGAAGGTCCATTTGAGACGACGTGGAATCAACGTTATGTCAGGGAAGTGTAGGATAGGAGAACAGTGGAGAGTGGGATTTAACATTAGGAACAATCACATCACTGTGTACGGTCAGTTTCTAACTTACATAGCCCCGGGGATCTGTCCATTCTCCACAATGTCTCTATCCTCCTGGCAGGGAGGTTTGTATTCCGTGTAGTTCCTTTCCTCCAGGTTTCGCAGGACCAGGTTATATAAAACGTGCTCATTGGGTTTCTGTAACAGGTGCTCAAATAGACGTAACGTCATTATACTGATCTGCAAAAAACATGGAAATAGATTCAGTAGCACAGCAAAGAACAGCAATAAATATTTCTACCTGTCCATATGAACACATAAAGGGCTAGGCCACACCAGTGTGCGATCCGTTAGCAAGTGAGAATCGACAGTGCATGGTAAATGGGCATCAATCCATTTTGGGGGTACATGCAATCACATGCGCTCCAATTGCACGGATCACGGAGCAAATGGGCAGTAACACACATGAAACACGAATCTATGCGTGCACTCTTTTCACACGAGTTGCCGTCCATCATAGCGTGGCCTCAGCCTAAAGAACCAAACCTAAGTTTTTACACCCCTAATCTGAACATGCCTACTATGCAAGATAACCCCTATAGACAGTGCACTAATTAACAGTCAGTGCCACCATATTGTTTGCTTTCTACAAACCTTGAGACCTTCAGACACCAGAAGGTGTATTTACACTTTCTGGCCCCGCCTCTAAACTGCCCTTTCCTGTACTGGTCTATAATAGGATTGGCTGGAGACTTCTAGTGGGTGGTGACTTCCTGTAAGAAGCAGTCAGTGATTAAACTGTATGAGACTGGAATGCTGGGAAAAAAGGTACAAACTCCCCATAGTACTAAATAAAAATCCCCAACGGAAACAAATACTGTTGGTTTATGGTCAAGGTTTTCTAATTTTCAATTTAAATTACATTACAGAAATAAAATGCTGAAATATGTTTTACTCCAAATGTTTTAGTTATTAACCGTCTCACCTCGTCGGAGATGTGGTTACAATGTTCGATCAGCCGGTGCCGAAGTGGAACCCTGTGGATGTCTGGTAGGGTTTCCGGTTCTCTTTGCTCTCCCAGCAGGAAATAGACAATCTGTTCCAGGAGGGCGTCTGACGTTACCTGACGCACAATGCGGTGAAGAAGGGCGGTCGCTGTCAGAATGCCGATTTCAGACCTGAAATAGGAGTGAGAATTGGCGCACAGGGTAACGTCAGGACATTAGGGTAAGGCCAACACACGGAGACACACACTAGTGCTCATTGTTTGTCTGTAACGTTTGTTATGGTGTAAAATCATTTCGATTCCCACCGTCATTAAAGGGAAAGCTAAATGGTGACCCCGTGAAATACACAATACGGACAAGCAAACCTCCCTGCTGGACAAGGAGCCAAAAGTGATAAGGCACAAAGAACGACAGACCCCACGTGGCCGTTTAGTCTATTCAAAAATGACAACAGCTGCTAATCCTCCTCTGATCTGACCAATCAAAGATACTTGTTTAGTTTGGTTTAACTGGGTCCCCAATACACAAAGCCAAACTGTATGATCTGTAAGATGATCTAAATGAAGTCACAAAAACAATATGGACGCCCATTTCAACCCAATCCCACAATGACTCACGTTTGCATAAGTTGAGTTTCCATAACTTCAACAAGGAATCTTTCTCTCACATAAATAGCCATGGCCGTAGCCGCCATCTGAAATAAAAGAATCAGTCAATTAATAGTTTGTCTCTAAAGCTATAGAGCTACGGAGCATGTGCAATACCCACAGGGCACAGAAAAAGATCTAATTGTGAGCCGGTGTATTAAATCCCTGTAGCTTATACTTGGGTTCTAGTCTGATAATTACTGATGGTCAAGCACACTAAATTATATTTAAGGATAGTGTTTGGAAAAAATAAATAAATATAAATTGTTCAGCAGGGTTTTAGATTGTATCTGCGATGCTTTTAGCTGTGTCTACCCTTTAAAATCCATTATTTAATTTCCTTCTTAAAAGGTTGCTGATAAGGTTAACAATAATTATAGACATATATAACACATAATAAAATTATAAAGCCACACGAAAGAAAGGGATTTGTATAATAGGGAGCTCCACAGCGTGTACACTTATTAAATGATTATATATGAGTAAATAAAACCAGAAGTAATCAGCATGACGTTCCCCAGATAATCTACATAAGCAAACAATACACGTTAATCTGGGGAAGAACATATGCGAATAGCCAAATCTTTCTTGATCTTTCTGACACTGTAATGATTCTGATTGGGTGTCAATAATATGGTGACATGATGGCAAATTATATAAATCAAGTCAATAAAGGGGAACGGTATTTTTTCAAAGCCATCTTAGTGTCTTATTTTCTTCATTTCTTACAAGTGTATTTGATGATCTGCCCAGACATTGCTATTCGATGTTAAATGACAATATGGCGCCAGGAAAAAGAATAAAAGTTTGCAACTAACTCTGTGTGCTTCCTTGATGAGCTGATCACAATAGTCGAACCAAGACAAGAAGGAGATCAGGGCCCTTTTCCCAGGGAAAGCAGAAGCATCTTCTTTAACACTGTACGAGTCCAGGCTAGAGCAGAAAAGGAGGTAGAGATAATTAACAATATACACAGATAGGTTTGTCTTTCTTAAGTGTAAGAGGTAGGTGAAGAATTGGTGGTTACCCCCAGTTGATTTTTTCCACTGTTTCAATATCCAGAGGGTCTATAGATTGCGGGAGAGCCTGGTAGAGCGCGGTCAGTCTGTCGGTAAGTAGTTTGCACAAACACGTGTTCTGCGTGAGGCACTTGGCAGCTGCTGGTTCCGGTAAACTAACTAGCAGCATTAGACCCTCACAGGCCTTTACTGCTATCCGGCCATCCTGAAAATAAAATTAAAAAAAAAAATACTTAAAGGAACGAAGACCTTTAAATAACATTACATCACAATAGGACCTTTAAATATCGTTACATCACAATAGAACCTTTAAATATTGTTATATCACAATAGGACCCTTAAATGACATTACATCACAATACGACCTTTAAATACCATTACATCACAATACGACCTTTAAATACCATTACATCACAATAGGACCTTTAAATATCGTTACATCACAATAGGACCTTTAAATATCGTTACATCACAATAGGACCTTTAAATATCGTTACATCACAATAGGACCTTTAAATATCGTTACATCACAATAGGACCTTTAAATATCGTTACATCACAATACGACCTTTAAATACCATTACATGATGATCAATGTGCAAAAAGAAAACTCACCGGACTCTTTGTGAGGTTTAACAAGGAGTTCACCAAATTGTAATCCTGGTGCAGGTGATTGGCTGAATCTTCGGACAACATGGACGGTTTCAAATCACAAGAGGATTCTGGGCCATTGCAAGGTTCTGAATTCCTGCTGGGTTCCCCCTCTGACCCGGGAGGGATGGGCTGCCCGGTGTCATTGTTCAGAATTTCCTGTTGACTGCTGCCAGGGGCTCCGTGAAAATTGTTCTGGAAAGAGTGAGACTTCGACTTATTCTAAACAGGAAAAGAAAAAACAAATAAAAACACATTTTACAGGCATCGAATTTTCTTTGCTCTTTCCAAGGATGCCGTATAACTTTTGGTTTGTGCGGTTAGAGGATCCCTATGACTGCCTATTCATGACCAAAGTACATAACAGTTTTCAATAGGTTCATGTGCAGAACCTGAAATGCGTTAAATTTACCTCCATTCATTAAAAAACTAAACTTAACTGGGACGATTTGCCTCGTATCGGGACCTAAATTACAATTATTACAACTAAACAAAATAAATAAAATCCACTGCGCCAACTTAAACTATAATGTTTTAGCAAATCATGCCCCTCCCCTTTACCCATCCTCCTCTGCAGCTGGCACACCTCTCTGACATCACTATTATCCCTTCCCACAGCAAATATTTCACATAATTACCTTAATGAGGGGATCGGATCAGTTTAAGATGATTTTAGCTTTTGTTTGCCTTTAAAGTGATAATACACATTTTCCCTGCTCTATAATGACTTTCCGTGTCTGTGCATTTACCTCAAGAAAGAAGTTGACCAGGTAGGGGTCCTGTTTTAGCTTAGCACATACGATGCACAGGAACTGGATTTCTTCATTTTCCGTGGGATTTGCCAAAACCTCTCCACAGAGCCGTACGAGTTTCTAGAATACAGGAAACAATTTAAATTGGGGAAAACTGGCAAATATTTAAAGAGGCAGTATTATCCAAAAACACATTTCTCTCCTCCCGACTGATCAGTTCAGCCGTCCAGATGTTTGGAAACTACAATTCCCATCATTCACTGGCTACATACTGCAGATGGTAGCATGGGAAATTGGAATACTGTCTCCTACATCCATGTTAAATAGAAATGGCATGTCCACCCTTAAAACAAAAAACTGGTGATGTTTCAGTTATCTTCCAGCAACCCTAAATGCTATTTTTCCCCAGTTTATTACATGTATTTGTAACCAGATATTTAAAGATACGTTTTCTTCCATTCCATAATGTGCTTAAAATATCAGTTGGGGTTTGGTGCAGGTAAAAGTCATGTGACCAGATTTTTTAATTTAAGGGCAGACATGTCCTTTGACAAATATAAACTGGTTTGGGCACTATAGTCGCTGTTTAAATGTTATCTAGTAACAAACCAATGACTCTTTCCCAAAGTAGATTTTACTCACAGGTCTGTACTTAAAAGACTATTATATCTTTTATGAACATTAGACTTCTATGACAACATAGGTAGTAATAACTTGGCATAAGTCTATTACCCTAGTATGCCAACCAATATGCTACACAATGGAACAAAATCACTTTCTAATAATTACGTGAACTGGGGTGATAAGAAAACGTTGCCCCCATTTAACAATGACATTCTCTATAATGTACAGGTACAGCCAGTACCTATATAGTATAAACACAAGCCAGTCAGAAGGCTGTAAATTCATTATGTTTATTTAGTTTTAAGAGCCACTGATCTAAATTCACTGGGATTTGTGACCTCACATGATGCTCTGTGTGTCAACAGTGAGTCTGGAAGGTTTGAAAGTACCTGGACTGGTCTGTACACATTGATGTGAGGAAGAAGAGGCTGTCGGATCCTTCCCAGTAGCTTTGTGTAGAAAACCAGTACCTGCTGCTTCATACCTGGGGGGCACTGGAAGGAAAGCGTCAAACACGTCACTTTAAGTTAAACCAGCACATTCAATAGAAGATATTTATTTAAGGAACTGGTTATTGTTTATGTAATAATGCTCTCCTTATCTATAGAATTATTTCCACCTATCCCCTTTTTAAAGACCTTAGTAATAGAACATGCTTCTTACATGTATGTTAATACAACTAGAGAAGAATAAAGGGGTTCTGGGGAAAAGTAACTTTTAAGCTTAGTTCTTTTTTTAACTTTATTTTGTTTGAAAACCAGTTACCCTTTAAACAATGAATACCATTGTCACACCATAGTTATTTAGATTTGCCAGTATCTAAAACCAAGAGTTTAACTATGAAACGGTCTTCTGTTGGATGTGGTGACGGCAGATAGTTTAAAAAAAAAACCTGGGCGAGTTTCTAAAAACAAGGAATGCTGCATGTTAAGCTGGGTACACACGAGAGACCTTTGAAAGATGACAGATATCTGCAAGATCCTGTCTTTCCTTTTTCAAAGATCAGGACACACACAGTCCCGAGCGTTCAGCCTATACAAAGTATATACACAGCATATACACGGCATAGGGAGAACCTTTGGGACTCTGTTTCCCTTGTAGCATATACACACCATATACACAGCATATACACCGCATATACACAGCATATACACACCATAGGGAGAACCTTTGGGACTCTGTTTCCCTCGCAGCATATACACACCATATACGCACCATATACACAGCATAGGAAAAACCTTTGGAACTCTGTTTCCCTCGCAGCATATACACACCATATACACAGCATAGGAAAAACCTTTGGAACTCTGTTTCCCTCGCAGCATATACGCACAATATAC
This sequence comes from Hymenochirus boettgeri, assembly GCA_019447015.1. Taxonomy (NCBI): domain Eukaryota; kingdom Metazoa; phylum Chordata; class Amphibia; order Anura; family Pipidae; genus Hymenochirus; species Hymenochirus boettgeri. Next base: position 7,588 of record JAACNH010001056.1, on the reverse strand, counting down.
ACAGCATAGGGAGAACCTTTGGGACTCTGTTTCCCTCGCAGCATATACACACCATATACACAGCATAGGGAGAACCTTTGGGACTCTGTTTACCTCGCAGCATATACGCACCATATACACAGCATAGGGAAAACCTTTGGAACTCTGTTTCCCTCGCAGCATATACACACCATATACACAGCATAGGAAAAACCTTTGGAACTCTGTTTCCCTCGCAGCATATACGCACAATATACACAGCATAGGGAGAACCTTTGGGACTCTGTTTCCCTCGCAGCATATACACACCATATACACAGCATAGGGAGAACCTTTGGGACTCTGTTTACCTCGCAGCATATACACACCATATACACAGCATAGGGAAACCTTTGGCCTGTTTCCCTCGCAGCATATACACACCATATCACAGCCATAGGGAGAACCTTTGGGACTGTTTCCCCTCGCCATATACACACCATATACACACATCAGGGGAAAACTTTGGGACTGTTTCCCTCGCAGCATATACACACCATATACACAGCATAGGAGAACCTTTGGGACTGTTCCCTCGCAGCATATACACACCATATACACAGCATAGGGAAACCTTTGGGACTGTTTCCCTCGCAGCCTATACACACCATATACACATCATAGGGAAAACCTTTGGGACTTTTCCCCGCAGCATATACACACCATAACAACCAATAGGAAACCTTTGGGACTCTTTCCCCTCGCAGCATATACACACCATATACACAGCATAGGGAAAACCTTTGGGACTCTTTCCCTCGCAGCATATACCACATGAGAAAACCTTTGGGACTGTTTTTCCTCGAATATACACACCATATACACAGCATAGGGAGAACCTTTGGGACTGTTTCCCTCGCACATATACAACCATATACACAGCATAGGGAAAACCTTTGGGACTGTTTCCTCGCAGCATATACACACTATATACACAGATAGGAGAACCTGTTGGGACTGTTTCCCTCGCAGCATATACACACCATATACACAGTAGGGGAGAACCTTTGGGACTGTTTCCCTCGCAGCATATACACACCATATACACAGCATAGGGAAAACCTTTGGGACTCTTTCCCTCGCAGCATATACACACCATATACACAGCATAGGGAAAACCTTTGGGACTCTTTCCCTCGCAGCATATACACAGCATAGGGAAAACCTTTGGGACTGTTTCCCTCGCAGCATATACACACCATATACACAGCATAGGGAGAACCTTTGGGACTGTTTCCCTCGCAGCATATACAACACACCATATACACAGCATAGGGAGAACCTTTGGACTGTTTCCCTCCAGCATATACACACCATATACACAGCAGTGAGAACCTTGGGGACTGTTTCCCTCCAGCATATACACAGCATATACACACCTAATACACAGCATAGGGAAAACTTTGGGACTTTTTCCCTCGCACATATACACACCATATACACAGCATAGGAGAACCTTTGGGACTGTTTCCCTCGCAGCATATACACACCATATACACAGCATAGGGAAACCTTTGGACTGTTTCCCCTCGCAGCATATACACACCAATACACAGCATAGGGAAAACCTTTGACTGTTTTCCCTCGCAGCATATACACACCAATATACACAAAGCATAGGGAAAACCTTTGGGACTGTTTCCCTCGCCAGCATATACACACCATATACACAGCATAGGAGAACCTTTGGGACTGTTTCCCTCGCAGCATATACACCATATACACAGCATAGGGAGAACCTTTGGGACTGTTTCCCTCGCAGCATATACACAGCCATAGGAAACCTTTGGGACTGTTTCCCTCGCAATATACACACATATCCATCACATAGGGAGAACCTTTGGACTAGTTTCCCTCGCAGCATATACACACATATACACAGCATGGGGAGAACCTTTGGGACTGTTTCCCTCGCAGCATATACCACCAATACACACATAGGGAGAACCTTTGGACTGTTTCCCTCGCAGCAATATACACACCATATCACAGCATAGGGAGAACCTTTGGACTATGTTTCCCTCGCAGCATATACACACCATATACAACATAGGGAGAACTTTGGGACTCTTTTCCCTCGCAGCATATACACAGCATAGGAGAACCTTTGGGACTCTGTTTCCCTCGCAGCATATACACAGTCACTATACACAGCATAGGGAGAACCTTTGGGACTCTGTTTCCCTCGCAGCATATACACAGCATTTAGGGAGAACCTTTGGGACTGTTTCCCTCGCAGCATATACACACCATATACACAGCATAGGGAGAACCTTTGGACTGTTTCCCTCCAGCATATACACACCATATACACAGCATAGGGAGAACCTTTGGACTCTGTTTCCCTCGCAGCATATACACCACCATTACACAAGCATAGGGAGAACCTTTGGGACTTGTTTCCCTCGCAGCATATACACATATCACATAGGGAAACCTTTGGGACTGTTTCCCTCGCAGCATATACACAGTATAGGAAACCTTGTGACTTGTTTCCCTCGCACTATACACACCATATCCACAGCATAGGGAAAATCTTTGGGACTGTTTCCCTCGCAGCTATACACACCATATACACAGCATAGGGAGAACCTTTGGGACTTTCCCTCGCAGCATATCCACACCATATAACAGCATAGGGAACCTTTGGGACCTGTTTCCCTCGCAGCATATACACACCATATACACAGCATAGGGAGAACCGTTGGGACGCTGTTCCCTCGCAGCATATACACACCATACACACATAACACAGCATAGGAGAACCTTTGGGACTGTTTCCCTCGCAGCATATACACAGCATATACACAGCATAGGGAGAACCTTTGGGACTGTTTCCCTCGCAGCATATACACAGCATAGGGAGAACCTTTGGGACTATGTTTCCCTCGCAGCAAATACACACCATATACACAGCATAGGGAAAACCTTTGGGACTGTTTCCCTCGCAGCATATACACACCATATACACAGCATAGGGAGAACCTTTGGGACTGTTTCCCTCGCAGCAATATACACACATTTAGGGAGAACCTTTGGGACTTGTTCCCTCGCAGCATATACACACCATATACACAGCATAGGGAAAACTTTGGGACTGTTTCCCTCGCAGCATATACACACCATATACACAGCATAGGGAGAACCTTTGGGACTCTTTCCCTCGCAGCATATACACACCATATACACAGCATAGGGAGAACCTTTGGGACTCTGTTTCCCCGCAGCATATACACACCATATACACAGCATAGGGAGAACCTTTGGGACTGTTTCCCTCGCGCAATACACAGCTATACACAGCATATACACAGCATAGGGAAAACCTTTGGGACTGTTTCCCTCGCCTCCTTACAAGCATATCACCCAGCATATACACAGCATAGGGAAAACCTTTGGGACTGTTTCCCTCGCAGCATATACACAGCATATACACAGCATAGGGAAAACCTTTGGGACTGTTTCCCTCGCAGCATATACACGATAGGGAGAACCTTTGGGACTGTTTCCTCGCAGCATAATACACACCATATACACAGCATAGGGAAACCCTTGGGACTGTTTCCCTCGCAGCATATACACACCATTACACAGCATAGGAGAGAACCTTTGGGACTGTTTCCCTCGCGCATATACACACCATATACACAGCATAGGGAACCTTGGGACTGTTTCCCTCGCAGCATATACCAGCATTTAGGGAGAACCTGTGGGACTATGTTTCCCTCGCAGCATATACACACATATACACAGCATAGGGAACCTTTGGGACTGTTTCCCTCGCAGCATATACACACCATATACACAGCATAGGAAAACCTTTGGGACTGTTTCCCTCGCAGCATATACCACAATACACAGCATAGGGAGAAACCTTGGGACTGTTTCCCTCGCAGCATATACACAGCATACACAGCATAGAGAACCTTGGGACTATGTTTCCCTCGCAGCATATACACACCATATACACAGCATAGGGAAAACCTTTGGGACTGTTTCCCTCGCAGCATATACACACCATATACACAGCATAGGGAAAACCTTTGGGACTCCCCCAAACGACCGACTCCCCTATTTCAGTCTTTTCGAACGACTGTGCGTCGTACAGGAACACTCAGTGGCCACGCGAACATTCATGAAAGACCCCACACACAGCTGATAAAGCCCTGATACCGTCAGTATCTGGCAGTGTGTGTACCAATCTTTACTGGTATTGATACGTAAAGTGGGAAGTGATCTAGGGACATTTCCAATTGCCACTGTCTTCATTCAACCACAAATACTGTACTAAACTGGAGATTAACATGGGGATATCATTAAGTGAATGAGAATTTACCTTGTTACTTTCATCTGCTGATTCTAAATACATTTTATTTCTGCAGCTCTCTGTATGATCTACAATAACAGTAATAAAAATCTATCACTGTCCATCAGAGCAACCAAACAGAAGTGTAGGTGAATGATAGAGCTGGTAGACATTATTTCATCTGGAATCATGTTAACATTAACTAGAATCCAAACACTCACGTCAGCTTTCCCCAGCGTGTACAAGGTTTCCAGGACTTTGTGGTGCAGCAAATATTCCATACATGGTCCTGTCTCTCCAGATTCCCTCTCGTTTTCCTCCTGGACAAGGATGTCTAGCATCTGCTCCAGGTGAGAGGGAATATTGGTGTCTGTCACTGGGGCTTTGTCATCTAACCAGGGAATAGAATTCAGCATGAAAATGACAAATAAAAGGGCGCAAGGTTAGGTCCTGGCATAAATATCGGACTATTTCTACAAAGCCTAAAATGTGGCCTAAATATCGGACCATATGTACACAGTCTAGAACAGGGCCTATATATCGGGCTATGTGTACACAGTCTAGAACAGGGCCTATATATCGGGCTATGTGTAAACAGTCTAGAACAGGGCCTATATATTAATATTATTCAGAAAAAATAAACTAATGTGTTAACACAAAGTCTCACGGGGGCCTAAAAAAATAATCAATCAGCTATGTTTCACATTCTGGCACTGGGCCTATATTTCGGAGCTATGTGTACACACAGTCTATGCACAGGGCCTATAAGTATCGAGCTATGTGTCACTTCTGGCACAACTGGGCCTATATATCAGAGCTATGTGTACACAGTCTGGGTTGGCAACGGGGCCTTATATCGAGCTATGTGGACAAAAGTCCTGGCAACAAGGTTAGGGGCCCAACCTTTTTTCGGGCTATGTGATCACGTCTGGTCAGCAACACCAAAAATGGCCTATAGTATATCGGGGCTTATGTGTACACCGTCGTCTGCTGGCACAGGCCTATATATCGATCATGTGATACAGTCTGGAACTGGAGTTTTCTGGCAGTCGGTGGGGCTGCCTATTATTTCGGGCTAATGTGGAGACACAGCTGGTGGGCAAACGGGGCCTATATAGTCGTAGCGTATGTGACACATTCTGTGCCATTCTGGGCAGCAACGTTCCCTCTAGACCAATGCTATGTGTAACAGTCTGGCCACGGGGCCTATATACCAAGTGCTATGTGTACACAAATGTCTGGCAACGGGGGCCTATAGATCAATCATCTATGTTTAACACTTCTTATCTGAATGACATCTGGCACAGATTGCCTCTAGACCTAGAGGGGCTATGTGTGTACAAACCAGTCCTGGCCCGGGGCCTATCTAAATCTGGAAAAAAAAAAAAAAAAAATAAACAAAGGAGCCTATGTGTACACATTCTGTGGCTAGGCACGGGGCCATCAACATACAACCTAGTGATGCGGAAGCTATGTGTAACACACATTCCCCTGTTGCACAGGCCTATATCATCCGAGCTATGGGGTGTACAACAGCTGGCACGAGGCCTCTAATATCCGGGCTATTTTTTACACATCTGGCACGAGGCCTTATCTATCGAGCTATGTGTACTCATTCTTGCACCACCAACAGTGCCTATATATCGAGCTATGTTTCACAGTCTTGGGCACTGGGCCTATATATCAGAGCTCTGGTTGTACACAGTCCTGCACGGGCCCTATATTGCGGGCTCTGTGTACACAGTCCTGGCACATGGCCTATATCTCGGCTAATGTGTACCCAGTCTGCCCTGGCACGAGGCCTATATATCGGGCTATGTGTACACAGTCTGGCACGAGGCCTATATATCGAGCTATTGTGGCCCACATGCTATATTCGGGCTATGTGTACGCGTCTGGCACAGGGCCCTATATCGGCTATTTGTCGCCGTCTGGCCAGGGCCTATATATCGGGCTGTGTGTACCAAACAGGGCCTATATATCGGGCTATGTGTACGCAGTCTGTCACAGGTCCTATATATCATCGAGCTATGTGTACACAGTCTGGCACGGCGGGCCTATATATCGAGCTATGTGTACACACAGGGCTATATATCGGGCTATGTGTACGCCAGTCTCTGGCCAGGGCCATACAATCGGAAAAAAAAAAAAAGTAAACATAACAAAAAAAAAAATGTTACGCAGTCTGTGGCACTATGGCCTATATACGGCCTGCACTCCTTTCCCGGCTGCGGGGTGTACAACAGGTGAAGGGGGGAGGGCGGAGGGGAAGGGCCTGACGGACGCGGATGTACGGGCGCCGCGGGAAGGAGAGCAGGACGAGTCGCGGGCCTCGCTGCGCGTGTAGTGGAAAAAAAAAAAAAAAAGAAAAGGGCCTATATAAATTCCGTTTTTTCTCTTTATGTATAGTGTTTTATAAAAACTCGGGGCTATGTGTACGCAAGTCTGTTCTGGGGCAACAGGGCCTATATACTGGCTATGTGTAACTCAGTCTGGTGGCAACTGGCCTATATATCGGCTTGTGTACGCAGTTACACAGGGACTAAATATTGGTCCATGTGAAGCCTTAAGCTTCGTACAGGGATGTGATTGTGGGGCCAATCTGTGACGGAACTATAAGCCAATTGGCAGTTTCAGGCAATTATCAGTTCGTCTATGGATGTTGGGCTGGGCGCCATTAATCGTCAACTGTGATGGATCAGCAATGAAGCCTGACCGAAAGGAAAAACAGCCTGACTAACCATCCTACAGAAACTCGGCCAAAATGAGCCTTTGTGAGTCATGGACCATTCCCACGACTGCACGTCTGTACGGACTTAAATATCCCCCCCTACTTACCTGAAGTATCGATGTAATAATGTGTTATTGCTTTCCAGTGGTAAACAAAGTCTTCTTGTAAGGGCAGAGAGGGTGCAAGCTAATAAAGAAAAATATAAAAAAATAACTTTATTGGTCAACTCTAAATGGCCAATTGAGATTTGATTGGTTTAAAGGTGCCATTCACATTGATAATATTCAGTATGTCCTGTCAAATTCATAGTATAGTGCACCAATAACGATTGTGTGGATATTTTATAATGTTCCAGGCGGTGGAGGAGTTATAACGTTACAGGCGGTGGAGGCGTTATAACGTTACAGGCGGTGGGGGCGTTATAACGTTACAGACGGTGGAGGCGTTATAACGTTACAGACGGTGGAGGCGTTATAACGTTACAGGCGGTGGAGGCGTTATAACGTTACAGACGGTGGAGGCGTTATAACGTT
>JAACNH010001055.1:49270-106593 GCA_019447015.1 Hymenochirus boettgeri | reverse complement strand
CTACCTATCTCTGCGATTATCTATCTATTTCTGCTTATCTAATATTGTCTATCGATCTTGCATTATCATCTCTCTATCTATGTTTCTGCTGCTATCTATCTATCTATCTCTGCTATCTATCGATCTTATCTCTCTATCTAATCTATCTATCTATCTATCTATCTTCTCGCTATCATCTGTCTATCTATCTATGCTATCTGATCTATCTATCTCTGCTAAGCTATCTATCTGGCATCTAATCGAGCGATCTCTGCTATTATCTATATCTGCTATATATCTGTCTATATATCTTCTGCTATCTATCTATCTCTGCTATATTATCTATATATCTATCTAGAGAATCCTATGCTACTATTAGTATCTAGCTACTATATATCTATCTCTGCTACTCTACTCTATCTCTGCTATCTATCTAAGATGCTATCTATCTATCTAGTGTATCTCTTATCTATCTATCTCTGCTATCATCTATCTATCTATCTACCTATCTATTCTAAGTCTATTCTATCTATCTCTGCTATCTATTATCTATCTCTGTATCTATCGATCTATCTCGCGATTCGATCTATCTCTAAGGTCTATCTATCATCTCTTGCTATCTATATATCTAATCCTGCTATCTATCTATCTATATATGCTATCTATCGATCTCTGCTATATATCTAATCTAATCTATCTACTATCTATCTATCTATCTATCTCGGCTATCTATTATCGATCTATCTCTGCTATCTATCTACTATCTATCTATCTATCTATTATTATCTATCTCTGCCTATCTATCTATCTATCTCTGCTATTAGCTATCATTATCTATCTCTAAAGTATCTATCTCTGCTATCTGATCTATCTATCTACTATCTACTATCTCTGCTATCTATCTCTGTATCTATCTCATTTGATATATCTATCTATCTATCTCTGCATATATCTATCTCTGCTATCTATCTATCTATCTATCTATATATCTATCTCTGCATATTATCTATCTCTGCTATCTATGTGGCTATCTCTGCATCTATGATCTCTGCTATCTATCTATCTATGCATGTATCTGTCTATCATCTCGCTATCATCTATCTCTGCTATGTATCGCTATCTATCTCTGCTATCTACTATCTATCTCTGCTAGTCTAATTTTTTTCTATCTGTCTATATATCTTGCTATCTATCGATCATTCTGCTATCTATCTATCTATCTTGCTATCTATCTATCTCTGAAAATCTATCGATCTCTGCTATCTCTTTCTCTGCTATCTATCTATCTCTGATAGCTTTTTTTTTTATCTAATATTATCTATGCTATCTATCTGTCTATAACTTATAGCTATTATCTCGCACTATTCTATCTCTGCTACTATCTATCTTGCTATCTATCTATCATAGGCTATGGATCTGTCTGTGACGATATAATCTGTTATCGATCTCATGGCTATCTATTCTATCTATCTCTGCGATCTATCGATCTCTTGCTATCTATCTATCTTCTGCTATCTATCTATCTATCTATCTATCATTTCTATCTCTATCTTTATCATCTATATTATTGATCTATCTAGCTATCTATCTCTGCTGATCTTGTATCTCTGCTATCTATCTATCTATCTCTGCTATCTATCTATCTATCTATCTCTGCATCTATCATTATCTATGCTATCTATTATTCTATCTATCGCTGTTTCTATTATCATCGCTGCTATTACTATTCTTATTCTATCTCTGCTATCATATCTACCTGCTATCTATCTATCTATCTATCTATCTGCTATCTATCTATCTATCTCGGCTATCTATTAACTATCTCTGCTAGCTATCTATCTATCTATCGATCTATCTCTGCTATCTATCTATTATATATCTAGCTATCTAGCTCATCTATCTATCTATCTATCTATCTATCTATCTATCTATCTATCTCTGCTTTCTATCTAATCTCTATCTGCTATCGATCCTCTATCTCGTCTATATATCTATCTCTGCTATCTATCGATCTATCTATCTAATCTATCTATCTATCTACTATCTTGCTATCTATCTATCTATCTCTGCTATCGAGCTATCATCTTGCTATAGATCTAGCTATCTATCTATCTATCTTGCTATATCTCTGCTATCTATCATTCTGCTATCTGTTATATCTGGCGGGTATCTGTGTATCTTTGGTATCTAATCTATCTGATCTTAGTTCTATCTATCTATCTCGGCTATCTATCTATCTATCTCTCTCGGCTATCTCTCTAGCTCTGCTCATCTATCTGTATCCTAAGACCAGATTATCTATCTCTATTCTCTCTCTCCCCTAGCCACATCTATCATCTACCTATCACTAGTCGAAGATCCACCAGCCTTATTTTAAAGACGCCCCCACCAGGAGAGAGCTAGAGAGGAGAGTCTCTGTTTCTAGAGATCGTGAGAAGACCATTTAGCTATTTCCTCTACTCTATCTATCTAGCGTATCTATCTAGTATATCTATCTATCTCTGCTATCTATCTATCTATCATCTATATATCTCTGCACTATTCTTATTCTAGTCTCTGCTAATCTATCTTCTATATCTGCGATCTATCTATCTAATCTATCTATCTCTGCTTCATCTATCTATTAGCTAATCTCTGCTATTAAACTATCTAGAGCTATCTATCTCCGCTATCTATCTATATGCTATCATTATCTCTGGATCTATCTATCTCTGCTATCTATCTCTGCTATTATCTATCTACTGATATCTATCTATATGCTATATTATACTATCTGATGCTATCTCTCTATCTCGACATCTATCTATTATCTATGCTATCTTCTATCTATGCTATCTATATATTATCTTATATCTATGCCTAGCTATCTATCTCTGCGATCTATCTACTCTGCTATCTATCTACTGTTATCATCTATCTAGGCTATCTATATATGCTATTCGATCTATCTCTGCTATCTATCGATCTCTTACTTAGCTATCTATCTCTATCATTAATTATCTATATATCGATCGAGTCTATCGATCTTGCTCTATCATTTAGTCATCTATCGATCTATCTATCTATCTATATATCATTATTATCTATCTCTGACTATCTATCTATCCTATCTATCTTATCTGCTAATCTATCATCCTATCTATTCGCTGATATATATCTATTCTATCTATATCTATCTATCTCCTATCTAAATCTTGCGAATGAGCTATCTATTCTCTGCTATCTATCTATCTAATCTATGAAATCTATCTATGCAGCATCTATCTTGCTATCTATCTATTGCTGCCTATCTATCTATCTAGCTATCTATTATCTTTTTTTTAGCGATATCTATCTAGCATCTAGCTATCATTATCTATATATCTATCTAGACTATAATCTATCTAGCTTATTATTCTCTGAATCTATTGATCGATCTATCTCTTGCCTATCATCTATCTATCTATCTATATATCTATTATATCTATCTATCTATCTATCTATCAGCTCTGTACTATCTATCTATCTCTGCTATACTATCTATCTTTGATATTCTATTATCTCTGTTATCTATTATCTATCTAATCTCTGCTATCTCTCTATCTTATCTATCTATCTCTGCATCTATCTATCTTATCTCTGCTATCTATCTAATCTATCCTGCATCTATCTATTCTATCTCTTTCTCTATCATTATCATCTATAATCGATATATAGATATCATATTCTATCTATCTATCTAACATCTATCTATCATCTATCTAATCTATCTAATCTATCTATCTCTGCTATTACTATCTCTGCTATCTACTCTGCATATCTATCTGTATCATCTCTGCTATCATCTAATCTCTGCTATCTATCTGTCTAATCTATCTCTGCTATCTATCTATCTCTGCCTTCATCTATCTCGATCTCTCTCTCTATCATCTATTATCTATCATCTTCGATCTATCTATCTATCGATCTAATCTAATCATATATCTTATCTCTGCACTATCTATCTATCTATCTCTGCTATTTATCTAGCTATATCTATCGATCTCTGCTATCATCTATCTATCTATCTCTGCTATCTATCTATCTACGATGCGAATCTATCTCTAAGTTCTATCTATCTATCTATCTAGCTATCTATCGATGTCGATCGATCTATCTATCGATCTATCTAGCTATCTATTCTATCTACTATCTCTCTATCTACTCTGCTTTCTATCTATTATCTATCTATCAGCATCTATCTATATATCTAATTATCTATCTATATATTATCTATCTATCTATTCTGCTTTCTATCTATCTATCTATCTATCTATCTATCTATCTCGCTTTATCTTCTATCTAACTATTTTGCTATCTACCTATCTCGTTATCTATCTATCTCTGCTATCCTATCTATCTCTGCTAGCGATCATCTCTCGATCTATCTATTCTCGATCTCTTCGCTCTATCATCTATCTATCTATCTATCTACTAACTCTATCTATCTATCTATCTATCTATTTATAATCTATCTATCTATCTATCTATCTTATTATCGATCATCTATATTATCGATCCTATCTATCGCTGCTATCTATCTATTATCTATGCTATCTATCACTATCTCTGACGAATCTATTATATCTATCTCTGCTATGATTATCTATCTCTGCATTATCTATCTACTATCTATCTATCTCTGCTATCGATCGATCTCTGCTATTATCTAGCTCTGCTATCCTACTATCATCTATGCCTAGCTATTATCTATCTATTTATCTATCTCTGCTATCTATCTATCTATATCTGCGATCGATCTATCTATCGCTTGCCTATCTATATATATAGCTGATTATCTAGCTAAGCATCTATCTATCTATCTATGTATCTATCTATCTCTGCTATCTATCTATTATCTATACTATCTATCTATCGATTATCTATTCTATCTATCTATATATTCTGTGCTATCTATCTCTGCCTATCTATTTATCTCTGCTATCTGTCTTCTCTGCATCTGTCTATCTATCATCTATCTATCGATCTATCTATCTATCTATATCTGCGTAAGTTCTATCTATCGATCTCTGCCTATCTATCTATCTATCATATCTATCTTCTCTGCTTCTATTCTCTGGTATCTATCTAAATATCTCTGCTATCTAATATATTTTTTCCTCTGCTATCTATCTATCTTGATATTCTATCTATCTCTGCCGATATATTATCTATCTAGATATATATATTATCTATAAGTTCTATCTATCTATCTGTGCATCTATCTTATCTATATATCTATATCTGCTATCTATCTAGTTATCCTAGCTCTGCTATCTATCTATCTCTGACTATCTATTATCTAGGCTATCTATATCTCTGTATGTTATCTGTCTCTGCTATCTATCTGTCTATCTATCTCTGCTATCTATCTATCTATCTTCGATCTATCTATCGGTCGATCTATCTATGCTATCATCTTATCTCTGCTATCTATCATCTATCTCTGCTATCTTTCTATATCTGCATATATCTATCTCTGCTATCTATCTATCATATCTCTGCTATATCTCTATCTACTCTGCTACTATCTATCTATCTCGCGATCTAATCTGTCTCTGAAATTAATATCTATCATCTCTGCTATCTATCCTTCTATGCTATCTATCTATCTCTGCTATTATCTATCTTGCTAGGTATCTGTCTATGCATCTATCTGTCATCTATCTCTGCTATTAATCTATCTATCTATCTATGCTATCTAATATCTATCTATTTGCTACATATCTGTCTCTAAGTTCTATCTATCTAAGCTTGCTATCTATCTATTCTGCTATCTACTATACTATTATCGTAATCTATGCTATCTTATCTATCTATCTATCTCTGCTATCTATCTATCTATCTATCTATCGATCTATCTATGCTATCTATCTCTGCTATATACGCTGGGCTATAAGTTCGATCTACGATCTTGCGATCTATCAGATCTCTTCTATCTATCTATCTCTGCTATTATCTCTGTATCGATACTATCTTATCTATCTATATATCATTTATCTATCTTGTGATCTATCTATCTCTGCTATCTATCTAGCTACTGCAGCTATCTATTCTCTGCTATTATTATCTAATCTTGCTATCTATCTGTCTATATCTATGCTATCATCTATCTCTGCTATCTATGTTTCTCTGCATCTATCTATCTATCTCTGCATCTATCATCTATCTATCATCTCTGCTATCTATCTGTCTAATCTATCTTGAATATCTATTATCTATCTCTGTTAATCGATCTATTCTCTGCTATCTATCTATGCTATCTATCTCTGCTATCTATCTAATCTCTGTATTCTATCTGTCTATCTATCTCTGCTATCTATCTATCTTGCTATCTATCTATCTATCTAGATGATCTATCTATCTATCTATCTATCTCTGCTATCTATCTATCTATTCTCTGCATCTATCTATTATATCGTATTCTATCTATCTCTGCTATCTATCATCTATCTATGCTATCTTCTATCATATTGATATCTATCTATCTCTGCACTATCTATCTAGGCTATCTATATAATCTCTGCTATCTATCATCTCTGCTATATATCTATCTATTATCTTCTGCTATCTTATCTATCTATCTATCTACCTATCTATCTTAAGTCTATCTATCTATCCGGCTATCTATCATCTATCTATGCCTTTATCTATCTATCTATCTCTGCTATCTTATCTATCTCTAAGTTATATCGTATCTATCTCTGCTATCTATCTATCTATCTGATGCTATATCTATCTATATCTGTTATCTATCTATCTTGCTATTATCGATATATCTATCTATCTATCTCTGCATATATCTATATATTATCTCTGCTATCTATCTATCTATCTATGTCTATCTCTGCTATATACTCTAGATATCTTAGATCCTGTATCTATCTATCTATCTCTGCTATCATCTGTCTCTAAATTTCTATCTATCTATCTCTGGCTATATATCTATATCTGCTATCGTATCATCTCTGCTATGTATCTGTCTATGCTATCTAATCGTCTATCTATCTTGCTAATATCTACTATCTATCTCTGCTATCTATCTATCGATTCTGCTATCTATCTGTCTCAAGGTTCGATATATCTTCTCTGCTATACTATAGAATCTTGCTATCTATCTATTATCTATCTATGCTATCTATCTATCTATCTATTATGCTATCTATCTATCTATCTAGCTATTATCTATTATTAGCTATCTCGGCTATATATCTGTTCTCCAAGTTCTATATTCTATCTCTGCTATCTATCTATCTCTGCTATTCCCACATCTATCTTGCTATTATCTCTGCTATCTAGCTATCTAATCTATCTATCTCTCTATCTATCATCTATTATCTATCTCTCTCTGCTATCCATCTAATCTGCTACTATCTATCTCTGTATCTATACTATCTCTGTATCTATCTAGAGATCTCGCTATCTATCTGTCATTATCTATGCTATCTATAGATTCTCGGCTATCTATGTTCTCCGCTAGTCTATCTATCTATCGCTGCTATTTATCTATCATCTATCTATCTCTGACGATCTAATATGTCTATCTATCTCTGATGATCTATCTATTATCTCTGGATCTATCTATCTCTGCATCTATCTATAATCTCTGCTATTATTACTATGCTATCTATCTGTCTGATCTATCGAGCTATCTATCTATATCTGCTAGCTATCTATCGTATCTATATCTAATCTCTCTATCTATTATCTATATATCTATCTCTGCATTCTAAATTATCTATCTCTGCTATTATCATCTATCGTGTACTAACACAACCTATCTGCTATCTCTCTATTCTATCTATGCTATCTATCTATCTATCTCTTGCTATCTTATTATCTATGCTATCATCTACTCTGTCTCTATCTATCTCTGCTAGTATCTATCTATCTATCTTGCTATCTATCTATTATTCTATCTACCTAATCTATCTCTAGTTTACTATCTATCGTCTGCATCTATCTATCTATCTCTGCTATCATCGATATAATCTCTGACTATCTATACTATCTCTAAAGTTCTATCTATCTATATTGCTATCTATCTACTATCTCGATATCAGTCTATCTATAGTCTGCTACTCTATCTTATCGTGCTATCTATCTATCTATCGATTCTATCTAATCTCTGCTATCCTATCTATCATACTTGCTATCTATCTATCTATGATCTCTGCATCTATATATCTATCTCTGCATCTATCTATCTATCTCTAAAGTTCTATCTTGCTATCTATCTAATCTATCTATCTCTGCTATCTATATATGCGATCTATCTATTATCTAGCTATCTATCTATCTCTGTATCTATCTATCTCTGTATCTATCTACTCTATCTATCTATCTATCTATCTATCTGTTCTATCTATCTTGCTATCTATATAATCTCTGACGATCTATCTATCTCTGCTATCTATCTCTCTTGCTATCTATCTATATCTGCTATGATCTGTTATACATCTCTGGATATCTATCTATTCTCTGCTATTATCTGTCGATCTATCTCTGCTATCGATCTATCTATCTCTGTATCTCTCATCTGGCGATCTATCTCTGCGATCTAGTCTTCTATATCTGCTATCTATCTATCTCTGCTTATCTATCTATCTCTGCTATCTATCTATCTCTGCTATCTATCTTTCTCTGCTATCTATCTATCCTGCTTATAGATCTATTCATCTATCTATATGTTCTATCTGTCTCTAAAATTCTATCTATCATCTATGCTATCTATATCTCTGCTATCTATCGATCTTAGCATCTATCTATCTCTGCTATGTATATGTCTGTGCATATATCTGCTATCTATCTCTGTATCTCTATCTATCTCTGCTATCTATCTATCTCTGCTATCTATCTATCTATCTATCTCTGCTATCTATCTGTCTCTAAATTCTATCTATCTATCTCTGCTATCATCTATCTTTGCTATCTATTATCTCTGCTATCATCTCTGCTATCTATCTAATCCTGCTATCTATGCTATCTCTGCTATCTATCTATCTATCTCTTGCTATATCTCTATCTCTGCTATCTATCATCTATCTCTGCTATTATCTATCTTGCCTATCGATCTTATCTTCTATGCTATCTATCTATCTATCTATCTATTCATGCTATATATCTGTCTATCTATCGCGTATCTCGTCTATCTCTGGCTATCTATATATCTATCTCTGCTATCTATATATCTATCTATCTATCTATAAGTTCTTCTCTGATATCTACTATCTATCTATCGATCTATCGATCTATCTATATAGATCTATTATCTATCATCTTTGCTACTATCTATCTAATCTATCAAAAAAAATCTATCGATCTATCTATGCGATCTATCTATCTCTGCTATTATATATCTTGCTACTCTAGCTATCTGCTATCTATCTATTCTATGACTATCTATCTCTCTTCTGCTATCTATCTGTCTCTGCTAGTATCGGTCTATGCATATCTATCGAGTCTATCTATCTCTGCTATTTATATATCTGTTATCTATCTCGGCTATCTACGATTATCTTCTCTGCTATTATCTATCGATCGTAGAATCTAGCGATATTGCTATCTATCTATCTCTGCTATTATCTATCTCTGCTATGATCTATCTATATCTGAATCTAATCTATCTAGTGTATCTATCTTCTTGCTAGCTTCTGTGCTATCTATACTGTACGATCTACTCTATCTATGCTATCTTTCATCTTCTCATGCTATATATTGTCATCCTGTTGCTATGCTATCTATCTCTGTAGATCTTGATCTATGCTTCTATCTATCCTATCTATCTATCTCTGTAGTATCTATCTATCTTGCGTAAATCTATCTACTGCTATCTATCTATCTATCGATCTGCGTGCTATGATCGTCTCTAAGTCTATCTATATCTATCTCTGCTATTCTATCTATTCTTGTTATTCTGTGCTATCTATGCTGTCTATCTAATCTCTGCGATCTAAATATCTCGATCTCTGCTATCTTCTAAATCTCGGTATCTATCTATCTCTGCTATCATACTCTATCTATCTATCTCTGCATATCTATCGTCTCTACTTTTCATACTCCTATCTATACTCTGATATCTATCTATATCATGTCTACTGCTATCTATCTCTGTATCTATCTATCTGCTATATCTATCTATCTCTGCTATCTATCTAATCTATCTCTCGATCTATCTATCTCGTGCGTTATCTATCTATCTATCTCTATCTAGTATCGTCTAATCTATCTCGTACATATCTGCATTCTGCTATCTATTCTATCATCTCTGTATCTATCTATTATCTATCTATCTTGCTATTACTATCTTGCTATCTATCTGTCTATCTATCTCTGCCATAGCTATTTCTCTCTATGCACTAATGATCTGAGTCTATTGATTCTATTATTGCTATTATCACTCTCTTCTTGCTATCTAGTATGTCTATTCTCTATCTCTCGCTATATTCCTATCATCTCTGCTACTTATCTATCTCTGATTCAGTTCCATCTATCTTGCCATTATCTCCCTAACTCTATACTTCCTGTACATACCTGCTAGTCCACTGTGCGTGTAGGGTTATCGTTTCTATCTATCGTCATCGAACTATTCCATACATTCTCGAACGCTCTTTACGACTGTAATTTCTATTCTACCTCCGGTTTTATATTGCTATACTTCTGAGCCTCACTCTCATACATGCTACTATCTATCTCTGACACCTATGATCTCTCGCTCTCTCTTAGTACTATCTTCGACTCATCTATACTACTGTCATCTATGATTGTATCATCATAATCTCTGACTATCTACTTATCTATCACGCTATCTATTACTTGTAAATCTCTAGATCTATTACTCGCTATCATACTCTCGCATCTATTGTCTGCTATATATCTCTTGCATATACTCTATATGTACTATTATCTTGCTATTACTATCTATCTCTGATATCGAATCTATCTCTGCTATCTTTTTTTTGATATCTATTAATCTCTGCTATCATACTTATGCTATCTATGCTATATATCTGTCATAATCTATCTCTGCTGACTCTATGTCTATCTATCTATGCTTATCGATCTAATATGCTATCTTCATGCTATCTGCTATCTATCTATCTATGCATAATCTATCTATCTCTGTCTATTATCTAGTTATCTATCTCTGCTATCTATCTGTCTATCTATCTGGCATTTCATCTATCTATCTCTGCTATCGATCTATACTATCTCTGACTATCTATCTATATATCTATCTCTGCTATCTATCTATCTATGTATATATCGTCTATCTATCTCTGACTTACTTGCTATCTATCATCTAGCTATTATCTTATCATCTATCATCTATCTCTGAATCTATATCTAGCTATCATATCTATCTGACCTAATTATATCTCTAGTATCTGATCTACGTGCTATCTAGCTTATCTATCTAGATCTGTATCTATCTTCTGCTATACTCCCTATCTATCTCTAAGTTCTATCTATCTATGACCTCTGTATTATCTATTATTGCATCTATCTATTCTAGTTATCTATCGTCTGCTAATATCTATCTTATCTATATCCTATGCTATCTATCTTATCTTCTATCTATCTCTGCTATGTATCTATCTCTCTATCTATCGATGCTATCTATCGTATACTCTGCTGCTACTATCTACCTCTCTACCGTCTATCTAATCTACGCTATCTCTTATCTATTATTCTATCTCTGCTATCGCATACTATCTAATTGCTATGCTATCTATCTATCTTCATCTCTCTTATTACCTCTATCTAGCTCTCTATCTGCTATCTATATCTACTCTGCTATCTACTCTCTCTGCGAGAGCGTACAACTGCCAACCCACTACATACATGTACCCCCAACGTGAAACCGTGTTCTGCAGCTTGAAGTGAACTTGAACTCTCACAAACATCTCTCTGCCAGTCTTCCACACAAGACCCAGCCCCTCCGTCTTCACCTTTACCCTAATGCAGTCTTTGGCCTCCGAGTTTTTCTTATGCCGTCCCCCCCCCCCCCCCCCCCTCCCCCCATGCAGCCAGCTCAGCGCACGGAGAATGGTGGTTCCCCCTTGGCTTTTCTTTTTGGGTTTAGTGTTGACCGCATCTGGACCCGGGTGGCAACGACTCGTCACTGTCAGGGGGGTTGTCGGTGGACATAGTTCGGTGGTGGGCAGGGCATGGGTCGGATGCCTGCCCTATCCCCGACTCTATCACCCTGTGCGAACTGCGTACTACAGGCGGTGACTCGGACGGTAACCTCCTGGCGCGACAAGTAGTCAGGTGAGTCACGAGTACGTACTTCACTTACGCAAAGCGCGCCCCGCGCGGAAGACATATTTGGCCAACAGAAAAAGGTAGCAGGCAAAATTAAAAAAAAAAAAACTATTTCCAGCGAGCCTCATTGGATCCGAACTTACCGGGTTCCGCTCGTCAAATTGGAGCCGCAGTGAATGGGTCCTGGTGCTCCCGAGATCCACGAGGTCCGGGAATTCATTGGCAAAACTATTGGATCGCTCCTAAGGTAAAATGCTGCGCTTTACAGGGGGAAAAATGCCGCCTGTTTTATTATTTATTCTTGGGTCTGGAGTGCCGACCGTGAGCAACTGGTTTTTTCTAAGAGTTAGCTCTCCTACGCAGCATGCGCTTACAAGGTAGTAAAATCAGATGCGCGGTGGAACTAGAAGGACTTAATAGCTCAGTCTTCCAGCATATTGTCCTAGAGCTAACTTGTACCCTCCCTATACGAGACGATATCTCTAGGTAACCATGAAGGCGCAAGTTCATTATAATTTAATTAATAATCATCGCGTTATAGCGGCGTGAAGGAAACTCCCTTAATGGAGTGAAATGGGCCATCACAAAAATAGATGTTGAATGTTTGGATCTGGGAAGCTCACAATAAAATCCATTCCAATCTATCCCAAGGTGAGTGGGAACGGAAAGGACACAATAAGACATAGGGGCCTCGCCTAGGAGCCTTAAATCTGGCGCAAGTGGCACAAGCAGCAAACAAACGCCCTTGCAAATCTTTACCATTGTTGGGCAAAAAAATGTCTATCAGGAGATCCCAAAGTCTTATAAGTCCGAAGTGCTCCTGCTAAGGGTGATGATATGGCCAAAAGTGTAAAACTGCGCTCTCGCCAGGAGGGATAAACACATGTTACGACAGATAGAGGAATCTATCTTGGGCCAGTGGGCGTTAGAAGGGATGGGGAGAGAGGCTTTTTGAGGTCTTAGCCCAAATCGGAAATGAAGAAGTAGAAATCTAGACTCGGGAAGATCGTATCGGTCTCTTGGAGCCTGTCCTCGCAAGAGTGATGGACAAGGGCATCGGCTTTTCCGTCTTAGACCTGACGGAATGTGATATGGGAATTTAAAAGGGTGAAAAAGGGGCCCCCGAGCTGACGCGGCTTAGTCTTGGCTTGTCTGTAAATATCCAAGTTCTTATGATCCGTGAAGATAACACATTGGTGATTAGTCCTTCTTAGAGTATTGCCATTCCTTAGAGCACGGACTTAATGGCCAGCAACTCCCGATCCCCCACATCATAGTTCTTCTAAGGGAGAGAGTTTTCGAAAAGAAGGCCACATGAAGAGAGAGCTTTAGGGGCCTCGCGTTGAGGAAAAGGATTCGGCCCCAAGCATTTCAGACGCGTGTTTCGACCTCAGCAGGAAAGGGAGAAACGGATCCGGATGGATGAGGACTGGCGGCCAGGGTGAAAGCTGGACTTCCAATTGTTCAAAGGCTCTTGAGCTACCTCAGACCACTTGAATGAAATATGAGTTCGGGTGAGCGTGAGTAGAGGGGACTTTGGATGATGGAAGAAAAGTCTTGCAGACCTGCGATAAAAATTGCCGAAAACCGATAATCCTTTGTACCTGCTTACGGTCTTAGATGGTTCGGCCATACTCGAAGGCGGAGACTTTTGAGGGTCCATGGTGAGCCAAGAGATGAGATGAGAAACCTAGGACAGGTATCAAAGTTTTTTCAAACTCGCATTTTTCAAATTAGCATAAAAGCATGAGTTCTGAGACGGACAGGAACTTTTTACTTGAAGACAGGTGTGTGTCAGGAGGATGGAGAAAAGATTAGAAATCGCGGGTATACGACCAGGAAATCATACACAAAGTCCCGGAAAAGATCATTAACAAAAGGTTGGAATGTGGCAGGATGCGTCAAAAGGCATCACTAAATACTCAAAATGACGTTATCGGAGCGGGAAAGCAGTTCTTCCATTCGTCCCCATCTGCTTATCCGAACAAATTGTAGCCGGCTCCTCTTTCTTGTAGGTCTAGTTTGTGAAATCTTAGCAGACGTTGCCGTTGACAACAGTTCAGGAAAAGTGGAGAGGGATTATCGGTTCTTGACAGTGACATTATTAAGGGCTCTATGAATCAATACAGGGTTCAAGGGACGGTATTTTTTCTCTACAAAAATAGCTATAACTAGCACGCGGCCGCGGGGATGTGGAGTGGCGTTTATGAAACCCTTCTGTAAGTTATCTCAATGTAGTCTTGAGGACTTTTGTTCGGCCTGAGAGGGGATAGACTCTTCCAAATGGGAAATCTGAGCTCCGGAAGCAATTCAACAGGACAATATAAATACGAGTGAGGGAGAGCGTTGCCGCCTTTTGCCGAAAGACATCAGTGAATTCATTGTAGCAGATGTAGGTAGAATGACCCCAATGAGGATCTTCTTTACTGGCCCCGTGGAGACAAACAAACACGCTGTGAACCAAAACTGAGAAAGGAAGAATCTCACGAAAAACCAATTATAAAGGGTGTGGACTTCACCATGGTAAGCCCAAAATGATGGGAACAAAGAAAAGACAGAACATCAAAGAAATTTAATTCAGTGTGTTGTTATTTGACTCACGGGAAACAGTCTCCGAAACAATTGGGTCCAGAAGAAAATTTGAGCATCGGTAGGACAAATACACAAAGGCGAAGTCTTGATCCGAGTAGCGAGACCCCACTCCGTTGGCACAGGGAATTAAAATTAAAGAACTACAGCTCCTGAATCAATATGGCCTGAAGCTCGTGACGGCGAAGATTTTTCCTGAATGAGATTAGAATGAGAGGGTAAGGTTCAGAGCAAGAGAAACAGGAAGGGAGGAGGAGATGGCAAAAGGTTCTTCGAGCGCAGGCTGACTCGGCAGAGTTATTAGGAGATGACCGGAATCCCGCAGCACAGCAGCGGATTCAGACGAGTCTGGGTTGAGCGCTCTCAGGGGAAAGGGAGGAACGGGTGAGTCCAAGTTGCATCGGTACAGGTACAGAAATATGGGAAAAAGAGGGTGAGGAAACATGATTCCGGAAAAGGGCGGAATTGGACCCCCCACCCCTCTTCGCACCGACCTCACCACCCCCCACCTTCTTCTCAGACGTCATGTCCCGCCAGCGTCACTTTGAATGGACAGATCGATGAGTGCTTTCAGGGTGTCTGGATCCCACACACGAGCCAGTTCATCCTTCAGGGTTTCGGACAGGCCAAGACGAATTGTGTTAAGGGCCGCACTTCATGAGTCTCATTGTCAATCACTGAAGTCAGACACTATTCCTCAACAGGTCTCCTTCCTGGGAAAGAGTACGGCGCGTGACCGTGCAGTAGCAGCCCTCCTCGGCGTCATCATAAATTTTGCCCCAAAAGCAGCAAAGAAGGTTTCAACAGAAGCTACTGGGATCAGTCCTTTCAAAGGGGAGCGCAAGCTGGGTCATCTTGTACGGAGGGGAAATGATACGTCAACTGACCCTTTCATCACTAAGCTTCTGGACGAAGGGGAAAAATGAGAGTCCACAGGACGTTTTAAACTGGCAAACTTGAGCGCATCTCCCACAATCGATCGCAGTGGCTGCTGCAGGTCTAGGGAAAGCAGTTGGAAGCAGGCCTGAGAACCTGAGCCCCATAGGGAGCTGGCCTTTAACCTGGCATCAAGCTGGGAAAAATCCTTGAGAGGCCTCGGCAAGGCTTTCATGTAATTCGCCTACCTGTCTATAAAATCTTTCTACCGGACCCGCTTCATCCAGCGTGGGGGTTCCTCCTTTGGCTGCCAGTTAACTGTTAAGGATCTTCAGGGACGATCCTGCAACCTCCTCAATGGACGAAGAGTCATAAGGGTCTGTTCTCTACCAGAGCCTTGATGGTGAGGATGTTGGTGCGTAAAGACAGACACAGGTGCGTCCAGACAAGTTCACAGAAACCCACCCGCAGTGAGAGAAGCAGTGCGCTAAATAGAAACAGGTAATATGCGCGACAGGAGCAGGAGATAACAATAACTGAGTGGTAAGAGACCACTCAACATACTGGAACCAGGGAAATGGGTGCGTTGAGATAATCTGAATATGGGAAACTGCCACTGGAAGCTGTTAGTCCGGATGTAATGGAACACCAAAGCGAACTGGAAAGGGGCAGGATGGATGAAATGGGACCAAAGGCTGAACTGGAACGGGGTGCAGTGTGGAGAGAATTGGAAACCAAAGGCAGTGAACCTGGACGGGTGCAGGCTGGATGAATAGAGACCAAAGTTGAACTGGAAAACCGGGTGCCGGTGGTGGAGAAATGGAGACCCAAGGCTGAACTGAAAACGGGTGCAGGCTGGATGAAACGGAGACCAAAGGTGAACTGGAACCGGGTGCAGGCTGGATGAAATGGAGACAAGGCTGAACTGGAACTGGGTGCAGGTGGATGAAAATGGAGACCAAAGGCTGAACTGGAACCGGCGACGAGAAGCGGCCATAGGTAAGCACGGGGCCTTACCATATATAATAAAGATGGATTTATCACTTTGTACTGCTGATGAATATGGGAATGTGTATCTATCACTGACGAAGGGTCAGTCGAGCTCCATAGTGATCGTATAATATAAGACAGATTGGATTTATCACTTTGTATTGTCCTATAGAAAATTGGGCATGTGTCTCTTTCATGAGAGAAGGGTCAGTAGCTCCATAACGATCTGTATAATATAATAAAGATTGGATTATCACTTTGTACTGTATGATAGAAAATGGGAATGGTGTCTATCACTGAGAGAAGGGTCGTAGCTCCATAACTGACTGTTTAAGTAATAAAATTGGATTTATCACTTTGTACTGTCCGATTAGAAATATGGGATGGTCTCTATCACTGAGAGAAGGGTCAGTAGCTCCATACTGATCTGTATAATATAATAAAGATTGGATTATCACTTTGTATTGTCTATAGAAATAGGGAATGTGTCTCGACACTGAGAGAAGGGTCAGTAGCTCCATAACTGATCTGTATAATAATAAAGAGATTGGATTTATCACTTTGTACTGTCATATAGAATATGGAATGTGTCTCTATCACTGGAGAGAGGGTCAGTAGTCCATAGCTGATCTGGATAATATAATAAAGATTGGGATTATCACTTTGTACTGATGATAGAAATAGGGAATGTGTCTCTATCACTGAGAGAAGGGTCAGTAGCTCAATAACTGATCTGTATAATATAATAAAGATGGATTTATCACTTTGTACTGTCCGATAGAAATAGGGAATGTGTCTCTATACTGAGAGAAGGGTCAGTAGCTCCATACTGATCTGTATAATATAATAAAGATTGGATTTATCACTTTGTACTGTCGATAGAATATGGGAATGTGTCTCTATCACGAGAGAAGGGTCAGTAGCTCCATAAGTGATCTGTATAATTTAAAGATTGGTTTATCACTTTGTACTGTCGATAGAAATATGGGAATGTGTCTCTATCACTGAGAGAAGGGTCAGTAGCTCCCTAACGATCTGTATAATATAATAAAATTGGATTTCACTTTGTACTGTCCGATAGAAATATGGAATGTGTCTCTATCACTGAGAGAGGGTCAGTAGATCCATAGATGATCTGTATAATATAATAAAGATTGGATTTATCACTTTGTACTGTCTGATAGAAATATGGGAATGTGTCTCTATCACTGAGAGAAGGGTCAGTAGTCCATAGCTGATTGTATATATAATAAAGATTGGATTTATCACTTTGTACTGTCTGATAGAAATATGGGATGTGTCTCTATCACTGAGAGAAGGGGTCAGTAGTCCATAGCTGATCTGTTATAATATAATAAAGATTGGATTTATCACTTTGTTCTGTATGAGAGAAATATGGGAAGTGTCTCTATCACTGAGAGAAGGTCAGTAGTGATCCATAAGCTGATCTGATATATATAAATAAGATTGGATTTATCACTTTTTACTGTCGATTAGAAATATGGGAATGTGTCTCTATCACTGAGAGAAGGGTCGATAGCTCTCATAGCTGATCTGTATAATATAATAAAGATTGGATTTATAACTTTGACTGTCCGATAGAATATGGGAATGTGTCTATTCACTGAGAGAAGGGTTCATAGCTCCATAACTGATTCTAAATATAATAAAGATTGGATGTATCACTTTGTACTGTATGATAGAAATATGGGAATGTGTCTCTATCACTGAGAGATGGTCAGTAGACTCCATAGCTGATCTGTTATAATATATAAGATTGGATAATCACTTTGCACTGTCCGATAGAAATATAGGAATGTGTCTCATCACTGAAGGAGGGTCAGAGCTCCATAGCTGATCGTATAAATATAATAAAGATTGGTTATTCACTTTGTACTGGATGAGAGAATATGGGAATGTGTCTCTATCACTGAGAGAAGGATCAGTGCTCCATAATGATCTGTATAATATAGTGAAAGTTGGGATTTATCACTTTGCACTGTCCGATAGAATAGAGGAATGTGTCTCTATTACGAAGGAAGGGTCAGTAGCTCCATAGCTGATGTATAATATAATAAAGATTGGATTTATCACTTTGTACTGTTGATAGAAATATGGGAATGTGTCTCTATCACTGAGAGAAGGGTCAGTAGCTACAAATAACTGATCTGTATATATAATAAGATGGATTATCACTTGTATGTAGTGATAGAAATATGGGAATGTGTCTATCACTGAGAGAAGGGTCAGTAGCTCATACTGATCTGTATAATATATAAAGATTGGATTCACTTTGTACTGTATGATAGAAATATGGGAATGTGTCTTAATCACTGAGAGAAGGTCGTAGCTCCATAACTGATCTGTTATAATATAATAAAATTGGATTTATCACTTTGTACTGTCCGAAGAAATAGGGAATGTTGTTCTATCACTGAGAGAGGGGTCAGTAGTCCATAAGCTGATCTGTATAATATAATAAAGATTGGATTTATCACTTTGTACTGTCTGATGAAATAGGAATGTGTCTCTATCACTGAGAGAAGGGTCAGTAGATCCATAGCTGATCTGTATAATATAATTAAAGATTGGATTTATCACTTGTTACTGTTGATAGAAATATGGGAGTGTCTCTATCACTGAGAGAAGGGTCAGTAGATCCAAGCTGATCTGTATAATATAATAAAGATGGATTTATCACTTTGTTCTGTGATAGAATATGGAATGTGTTCTCTTCATGAGAGAGAAGTCAATAGATCATATACTGATCTGTATAATAAATAAAAGATTGGATTTATCACTTTGTACTGTCGATAGAAATATGGGAATGTGTCTCTATCACTGAGAGAAGGTCAGTAGCTCGATAGTGATCTGTATAATATAATAAGATTGGATTTATACTTTGTACTGTCCGATAGAAAATATGGGAATGTGCTATCACTGAGAGAGGGTCAGTAGCTCCATAATGATCTGTATAATAATAAAGATTGGATTATCACTTTGTACTGTGATAGAAATATGGGATGTGTCTCTATCACTGAGAGAAGGTCAGTAGCTCCATACTGATCTGTATATATAATAAAGATTGGATATCACTTTGACTGTCGATAGAATATGGAATGGTGTCTCTCTACTGGAGGAAGGGTCAGTAGCTCCATATGATCTGTATAATATATAAGATTGGATTTATCACTTGTTACTGTGATAGAAATATGGGAAGTTGTCTCTATCACTGAGAGAAGGTCAGTAGCTCCATAACTGATCTGTATAATATATAAAGTTGGATTTATCACTTTGTGTCGATAGAAATATGGAATGTGTCTCTAACTGAAGGAAGGGTCAGTAGCTCCATAGACTGATCTGTAAATATAATAAAGATTTGGATTTATCACTTGTATGCTGTCTGATAGAAGATGGGAAATGTGTCTCATCACTGAGAGAAAGTCAGTAGCGCTAACTGATCTGTATATATAATAAAGATTGGATTTATCACTTTGTAGTGTGATAGAAATATGGGAAGTGTCTCTATCACTGAGAGAAGGGTCAGTAGTCCATAGCTGATCTGTATAATATATAAAGTTGGATTTATCACTTTGTACTGTCGAAAAAATATGGGATGTGTCTCTATCACTGAGAGAAGGGTCAGTTAGCTCAATAAATGGATCTGTATCATATAATAAGATTGGATTTATTCACTTTGTATGTCCGATAGGAAATGGGAATGTTTCTCTATCACTGAGAGAAGGGTCAGTAGCTCCATAATGATCTGTGATAATATAAAGATTGGATTTATCACTTTGTACGTGTGATAGAAATATGGGGAATGGTTCTATCATGAGAGAGGAGAAGGGTCAGTAGCGTCCATAGTGATCTGTATAATATAATAAAGAGTGGATTTATCCACTTGTGTACTGTTGATAGAAATAGGGAATGGGTCTCTATCACTGAGAGAAGGGTCAGAGCTCCATAACTGAATCTGTATAATATAATAAAGATTTGGATTAGTACTTTG
Organism: Hymenochirus boettgeri; assembly: GCA_019447015.1. Taxonomy (NCBI): domain Eukaryota; kingdom Metazoa; phylum Chordata; class Amphibia; order Anura; family Pipidae; genus Hymenochirus; species Hymenochirus boettgeri. The sequence goes on along the minus strand of JAACNH010001055.1, from coordinate 85,862 downwards.
TACTGTCGATAGAAATATGGGAATGTGTCTCTCACTGAGAGAAGGGTCAGTAGCTCATAACTGATCTGTATACTATAATAAGATTGGATTATACACTTGTACTGTGATAGAAATATGGGAAGTGTCTCTATCACTGAGAGAAGGGTCAGTAGCTCCATGACTGATCTGTATAATATAATAAAGATTGATTTATTACTTTGTATGTCCGATAGAAATATGGGAATGTTTCTCTATCATGAGAGACGGGTCGTAGCTCCAAACTGATCGTATAATATAATAAAAGATTGGATTTATATTTGTACTGTCTGATGAAATATGGGATGTGTCTCTATCACTGAGAGAAGGGTCAGTAGCTCCATAATGATCTGTATAATTATTAAAGATTGGATTTATCCTTGGGTAGTCTGATAGAATATGGGAATGTGTCTCATACACTTAGAGAAGGGTCAGTAGCTCCATAACGAGTCTGTATAATATAATAAGATATGGATTTCACTTTGTACTGTCCGATAGAATATGGGAATGTGTCTCTATCACTGAGAGAAGGTCAGTAGCTCCATAATGATCTGTATAATATAGATAAAGATGGTGAGTTTCCATTTTTATGGTGATAGCATATTTCTATCAGACAGTACAAAGTGATAAATCCAATCTTTATTATATTATTCAGATCAGCTATGGAGCTACTGACCCTTCTCTCAGTGATAGAGACACATTCCCATATTTCTATCGGACAGTACAAAGTGATAAATCCAATCTTTATTATATTATACAGATCAGTTATGGAGCTACTGACCCTTCTCTCAGTGATAGAGACACATTCCCATATTTCTATCATACAGTACAAAGTGATAAATCCAATCTTTATTATATTATACAGATCAGCTATGGAGCTACTGACCCTTCTCTCAGTGATAGAGACACATTCCCATATTTCTATCGGACAGTACAAAGAAAAAATATGGGAAGTGTCTCTATCACTGAGAGGAGGTAGTAGCTCATAAACGATCTTATAATATAATAAGATTGGATTTATCACTTTGTACTGTGATAGAAATATGGGAATGTTCTCTATCACTGAAGAGAAGGTCCAGTAGCTCCATAACTGATCTGAATAATATAATAAGATTGGATTTATCACTTTGTACTGTGTGATAGAATATGGGATGTGTCTCTATCACTGAGAAGGGTCAGTAGCCTCCATAGCTGATCTGTATAATATAATAAAGATGGATTTATCACTTTGTACTGTATGATAGAAATATGGGAAGGGTCTCTATCACTGAGAGAAGGTCAGTAGCTCCATAACTGATTGTATAATATATAAAATTGGATTTATACTTTGTATGTCCGATAGAAATATGGGAATGTTCTCTATCGGAGAGAAGGTCAGTACTCCATAACCTGATCTGTATAATAATATAAAGATTGTTTATCACTTTGTACTGTACTGATAGAAATATGGGATTTGTCTCTATCACTGAGAGAAGGTCAGTAGCTCCAGAACTGATCTGTATAATTAATAAGATTGATTATCACTTGAATGTCGTAGAAATATGGGAATGTGTCTCTATCACTGAGAGAAGGGTCAGTAGCTCCATAACTATCTGTATAATATAATAAAGATTGGATTTTATCACTTGTACTGTCTGATAGAATATGGAATGTGTCTCTATCACTGAGAGAAGGGTCAGTAGCTCCATAACTGATCTGTATAATTAATAAAGATTGATTTATCCTTTGTACTGTGATAGAAGTATGGGAATGTGTCTCTATCACTGAGAGAAGGGTCAGTAGCTCCATAACTGATCTGTATAATATAATAGATTGGATTTATCACTTTGTACTGTCCGATAGAAATATGGGATAGTTGTCTCTATCACTGAGAAGGGTCAGTAGCTCCATAACTGATCTGTATAATATAATAAAGATTGGATTTATCACTTTGTACGTGATGAAAATATGGGAATGTGTCTCTATCACTGAGAGAAGGTCAGTAGCTCCATAGCTGATCTGTATAATAATAAAGATTGGATTTATCACTTTGTACTGTCTGATAGAAATATGGGAATGTGTCTCTATCACTGAGAGAAGGTCAGTTAGCTCCATAACTGATCTGTATATATATAAAGTTGGATTTTATCACTTTGTACTGTCCGATAGAAATATGGGAATGTGTCCCTATCACTGAGAGAAGGGTCAGTAGTCTCCATAGCTGATCTGTATAATATAATAAAGATGGATTTATCACTTTGTACTGTCTGATAGAAATATGGGATGTGTCTCTATCACTGAGAAAGGGTCAGTAAGCCCATAACTGATCTGTATAATATAGTAAAGATTGGATTTATCACTTTGTACTGTCTGATAGAAATTGGGAATGTGTCCACTGGATTTCATTGTATAGTAAGGAGTCTCCTCCCAATTTTTTCTTCCTAAAGTAACAATTATCTTTCCCTGGATTTAAGTCCGATCTCATCCAGCTTTCCTTCCAGTTAGTCGGTGTGGTAGTGGCTAGTGAGTAATTAACAAAAATGTGAAGCCAGATTGTTCTTGCCCGGAGGGTTGTGTTCACCTTATTCAGATAGTGAAAGTTTTATTTCCCTTCATATATGTACATTTTTGATTGCGCATTGCACAAAGCTGTGCTAAGTAATTTCATCATCATCCTGCACTAGGTTGCCCAGTAGAGTTTGAAAGTGTACAGAAGACAGGTATCTCATTGGTGTTTGGCTTTTCCTCGGGTGATTGGCAGCAGTAGGTAAAGACTTGGTGGAGACTTTTTAAAACTTTTTTTTTCTTAGCAAAATAATAGAGATATCTATATTTCAACATGGATTACCGAACACTGTATAACTTGTTTTAATGTTCACATAATATCTATTTTTAGCTCTATATGGATAACAAATACTAAAGTAAACCAGTCAAAAACAACATTGTTGCAAACAAAGCATACAAGATCAATGCACCTTCCAAGGCCCCATACAATTCCATACCATCTACTGTATACAAGTACATACATAATAAAAAACATAACCATTTTTAGTTTAAGCATCATAACACTGAAAAGCCACCCAACCATGTCAAGGTAACCACAGGAACAAAGCCCTAACTAATTCCATTCATTGTATTTTCTTCAGACAAATGGCTCTCAAAACTTTGCATTTGATTAGTACAAGGGATTTGCTCCCCCACTCACAGCCTTTATTAAGGAAGAAATAGTGATTCTATCCAATGCTTTATTAAAAGGTATAGGTTGTGAGTCCTACTATGGAAGGTAGACAGTTTTTTGATCAATTACATATTATAGTCAAACTGCAGGAACAAATCTCGTTGTGGTTCTGGTAGTCTGTGTGATTTTCTTGTGTTATCTTGTGTTATGTCTTAAGTCCCAAATGATTTGTCTCCTAGTGACAGTTTTGGGAGTTGACTTTTATTGTCTGTGGTTGACCTCTACCACGCTGGGGATTTTTATACATTTACTCTTGAGAGTGCTCAGGTATTTGCATGCACTTTGGTATTATCTGCATGCACATGTCACTGAACAAAATAGTGTTTGTCTGTATTAAATAGACTGGTAAATGGAAAATATTCGGGGAGAAGTTATCCGCTAAGACAAGCACCTACCTTACCGTGATCCCCCCACTGCAATATTCATCAATGCGGCAAGGCAAGATGCTTGTCTTTGCACCAGTTCTTTTGTTTTAAGGGCTGACATGCCCTTTTAAGTATAAGTATAGTTAGTATAGTATTTGAGAGCTCATTATGGGGGACTTTAATTACCCTGACATTGATTGGCATAGTGGAATTGCCGACAAAGAAAAGGGTGATGGTGTTCCTTAATTTTACTGTTAGGACCTTCCATACTGGGGTCACCTTGACGTGGTTGGAAGGCTTTTCACTTTTATGCATAAAATTGTAACTAAACCCCCCATGTTTTACTGTTTGCACTAGCACAGATATTATGATATATGGGGCCCAGGAATGTGCATTGATCATCTCTTTTCTTGTTTGCCTTAATTTACTGGCGATAATTTTCTCCAGGTGGTTGAGGTTCCCACCTCTGTTGGATCTGGTAATATCTCAACTTGTGGGAGCGCTTATATATATAGGTAACTGGAGGCTTAGGGAATAGTGACCATGAAATGACATTTGGACTTTGTTATCAAAGGAAAGTGCGCTGGGTTAACAAAGACTTTTAATTTCATGAAAGCAAACGGACCTTCATATACACTGTGTGCCCCTGGACGGCCTGCACGTATGTATGAACTAAAATACAGTGAGACAATGTATACAGCAGAGATTAATGTCCATTACAGAAATACATAGCAATATAAAAGCTGAAGAAAGACATTATGGGAGAGTAAGTGAACATTAATACGTACAGTGATATATCCACATGTACCTTATATTCACTCAATTCCAGCTGTCATTTAATTTGGTAAATTCTGCAGCTACATTAAATTACAAAATGTTGTTGTTTTTTATAGTACACCTCACCTGTGAATATCCGTAAGACTCAGTATCTGGGCTATGGTTAATGTTTTCTCTGATGTGAGATCCCCAATAAATCCAGCAATGTTTCTTATTTCCACACAGGAGTAATTGGGAACCGGTTCCTGGTACCGATATATCTGGAACACCTGATACGGCCTTTATGCATCTCCACAGGAATCATAGATGTGATATCCCAGGAGTCTGATTGGGTAATAGGGATGGATTGTTATTGGCTTGTTCATAATCAAATCGAAATCTAGAAAGTATCTTGAATGCTCTTCAGTTGAACTGGAAATACAAATACTATATCTTGAGAATTTATTTTTAATAGAAGGTAGAATGGAAGTTAAGCCTTGCTTTCAGGGTTGTTGAAAAGTGTCTAGTAAATTGTACAAACATTTCCAGGTTGATGCTAGATGACATTAATTATTTTTGGAAGCAAGGACTTATATCACTATGGAAAAAAAACAGCTATGGTAATTAGATACATACAGTTATTGTTAAGACCTGCTTATGGAAGAGGTCTGTCAAGCGTTATTCTTAAATCTCAACTTTTTTGACATATAAAAATAATTAAGACAGGTAAAAAAGAGACATTACTGCAAAAAAGTGGAGGAGCACTCTATTTCATTCCAGTGTTTTATTTAGGCAAAAAACATACAACGTTTCGGGGATGTGACTTCCCTTCCTCAGTTATAACCGTGTGGCCCACCCTTTCCACCTTTATACACTTAGTCCCACCACTAATCATCAATTACTGAGTCGTTAAGTTTAAAATCTATTATGTGAGTACATAACAAACATCATTCTCTGTAGAATATTAAAACATACACATTAAAACATAATCAATACATAAAACATTAAGCATATTGTGAGCGTTATACTTGCAATCTCCTATAAAGTGCAAATTCAGTGTGTAAAATATAAATAAAAGCACTTTTAAAAAACACTTTTAAAAAACGTTTAAAAAAAGACATAATATACTCTTAATTTAAGTGCTAAGTGCATGTTCTTTTATAACTGTTAAACCAAGTGATCTTAAGTGCTTAGTGTCTCCTTAAAAGTGCATCATTCTGGTGTACGTTTAAAAGATCAAAGTACATTCAATAAGATTCATATGGCATTATTGTAATTTTCCAACATTAACATCTGTTATATAAATACACTCTTATGTCCATAGATGGCGCTTGTACCCTGGGTGAAATAAAGAAGAAGAGATGTTTCCTTTAAAATTGGACCTTCCAATTATAAACATGTTCTACTTTAAGATACATAGTTTCACTCACTATTTCTCTTCATCCGATTATTCTAGCGTAGAAAGCTCACCCTTATGAAACTGTTCAGACCAGAGTCCTCGTTTCATTCCCCATGGTTTAACGTATGCAGTCGGTCTATCCAATAAGCTCCCTATTTAATAGAAATTTTTTATAATTACCTCCTCTGTTTTTTTTTTTCTTTACGACTTCCAACACCTGCCATATTAAATTGTGAGCTCTGGTGCTTATATGGGAAAAGTGTTTGCTTACTGGGGTCTCATACCTTGATGGAGTGCCCTTAAGTTGGCAATATATCTCTTTTATGCTCCCCTATTCTTGTTGGCTCCTCTTTCAGTTTCCCTACGTAGCCCCATCCGCATGGGCTTCAATAGATATATAACTCCTTCGTGGAGCAGTGGCGAAGTCCCGCAACTTAATTTTTGTACCCTTCGTGGGATGGTATGTCGCTTCTCCTGGGTAAAATTGAGTTACAGACCTACAATTTCTACATGGAACCGTACCTGGTTTCAGTGGGCCTAATAGTACACCTTTTCTTTCTCTGGGGGATGATATCCGTTTTAACCACCTGATCTCCTATACTTGAGTTTTTATACGAGAATAAGCGCAACTCCTTAAGCAATTCTCCAAACTCCTCATCCGATTGCAAAAACTCTCACGTTCTTTTTTACAATTTTTTCCCGTATTTTTCCCGACTGTGTGCTAAATTTCGTAACAGGGGGACTCCCTTATCATTCCCTGCATTTTTTCTTTCTATCCTGCATAGTCCGTTTTCTAATCTGCTGTAAGCTCTCTTGGCATCATATCCCCTGCTCAGAAATTTATACAACATTTTCTGACATCTGCCACTTACATTGTCATCTTCACTAAATTACGCCGTACTCTCATATAACTGACTGTAGGGGCGGCTTTCATTTACCTTCCGGAATGGAAGACTCTTTGCTGTCCAATAAGTTTGTTTTTGTAGTCGGCTACTGTAGAGATCATGTGATAATGTATTCCCTTGTGAACCTTTATCATCACAATCCAGATAATTGGATTTCATTGGCTGTGTGCATCAGTGTAAACCTCAACGTTGGAGTGGACTCCCTTCAAAAATCCTCCATTCTTTAAGAGACCGCAGTTCCCCTTTCCCACAAAGAACACACTCATTCATACCTAGCGCACATAACCCCTCATACTTCTGTTAAGGAATCATTCTTAAGAACTACTACTTCAAAGGCGGGCACCAAATATTGGGCTATGTGGCGCAAATGTGCACCCATGCTTGTGGCCTGCTGAGGCCTGGGTAGTAGTAGTTCAATCGAATCTAAAGTAATTTCGTTATTATAATAATTCCAGTCAACATCACGGAATAAAATTAGTGTGGATCATATCCCCAATCAATGAGCGGTCCTCTATACTCTCAATCCTTCGCCTGCGGGATGGACAGGTAGAGCTTCACATGTCCATGCGTACACAAAAATGATCCTTCTTACTATTCCCATGTCTGTATATGTTTTAAGAACTGAGTACGGTTACGTGCTTTAGGAAAGTCGTATTACTCTTACAGGGGCTGCTACAGTGAAGTCTATGTATGTACCCAGGGCTTGTAAACCGAGTCAATCCTGACATAGTCGGTCTTCCTGGGGTTTATCAAGCTCTTCTGGATTTGGGGTAAGCAGATAGAAGACGGGTACGCGTGGATTTTCATTAGTCAAACAGGTCCAACGTTTCTTGTTATTACTCTGTGTGGGGCTCCTGACATTACATCTATGTCTTTTTATTTCCCAAGTGGGATTCATTATCCGTTCTTCTGTCCATGATAGGTTATTCCCCCTGCCTCTGGGCTTCCTGCCACATAGTTGCCTTTTTTCCTAGTTACCACTATGGCGCCCCCTTGTCCGCTTTTTTTATAATAATAGTCTGTGTCTACTTAAGTTCTTAAGGGCTGCCTTTTCCCTTTTTGTTAAATTCTCCCGCCTTTACCCTGTCCAGTCCCATGGACGTGTCCGGCGGGGGGGTCTTTAACACCAAGTCATTAAATACTTCAGCGTTTATTCTGCATATTTGGTGTGGAAAGAGGATTTTTTTCTAAGTACAGGGGCGGTTTTTTTTTGAAATTCGATTCCTTCTTGGAAAGCACATCTTTAATTTAAGCTGGCGTAATAAATTTGTGCAGTCCACTTTTAAATCAAACAGATCCCTCCCTGTGCGTAGGAACCAACCCCAGGTCCCCTTTCCAATAACCCAACTGCATAGGTGACAATTCACAAGAGATATAATTACCACCATTGTCCCATTCTCTGTTACTGTCTCCTCTGTCTTCTGGTCTTGATGTAACCCCCTCCTTGGGATAATGCCTTGGTGGCTGCACCTTTCCCTCTGCTCTTTGTGCTTTTTCTTCTCCCCCTCCGATCTTCTTCTTGCTTTTCGTCTGGGACTGTGTCCTCGTGCTTTTGTTCTAAAAAACCGTTCCCCCGATGTTGAGCTTGAGAGGAGCGGTCCGACCTCGTATCCTCGCTGTTCCGACGCTCAGTCGCGGCCTATGACGTCTTTCTTCCGTGGCCGGTTCTTGTTGCCTAGGCGACCTTACACTCTGCTGGTCCGGCGTTCCTTCTCTGCGTTCGCTGCTCGCGGTGTCTCTACCTTCTAGCTTCCCATTATACTTGTTTCAACCTCGCAGTCCCGCGTGTCTTGTCTGAATTTCTTATTTCATCTGATCATCTGCTCCTGCATGCTGCAAATCCGATGGCCCCAGCTTCTCCCTAATCTCGGGGATTGCCACTCGTAGTTAGGTTTTTAGTTCAGCTTCGTGACAAGCGCATTTCTTTTCTTGTTTCGTTTTCCTTATAGCAGGCTGCAATGTTCTAATAGCAAGTCGATAAGATTCGATACTGCAATTTATCTATTCATTACATTTTCTTGGTATTCTTCCTGGGTCATCTTGGCATAGAAGTGGACGCGTTTACCTGAGGCGCCCCTAAGGGAGCCTTTCGCTATTGCATATTCTTTTTTGAGTGCCAACTGGTTGTAATGTAGGCTGGGTTTCCCTCTTCTTCATAGTTTCCATCTATGACGACAATCCTTTCCTGTGGCCTATAAATGGGTTTATCTCTGTAGTCATAGACTCTCGGATTCTCCTTTTCCTCCGCTTCTGTTATGCCAGTTGGCAGCTTTCTCTGCTGTCTCTTTGCTATATCTGAAAGACATCTAGGGTGCTTGGTATGGTGGAAGCAGATACGTTAACGTCCTCAAGAAAAGTAACCACCCCAACACACCCTCCTTTGGCACAAACCTCCAATTGATAGTGCAATCCTCCCAGCCCTCCCACCTCTCGGCCCAGCAATACCGCAACTGCAAGAAAGTTGGAGGAGCACTCTATTTCATTTCCAGTGTTTTATTTAAGGCAAAAACTACAACGTTTCGGGGATGTGACTTCCCTTCTCAGGTATAACCGTGTTGCACACCCTTTCCACCTTATATGACCCTTAGTCCCACCACTTGTGATGGGGCATAGTGATAATAATCATCAATTACATAGTAACATATTTAAAACATAGTATTAAGGTTGGAATAAAGACATTCGCCATCAGTTCAACCTATCTTTTTTTTTTTTTTTTTTAACCCTACCAACAGTTGATCCGAGAAGGCAAAAAACCCCATCTCAAAAAGGGGGAAAAAATTCCTTCCTGACTCAACGCACATCGGAAGTATCCCTGGATCAACCAGATCTATATGCATTATACCATCAAATTCTCAAGATTTTTTTAGTTGTAGAAACTTATCCAGGCCTTTTTTAAAGTTTTCCAATACTTGCCTTACCACCTCCGCTTGGAAGACCGTTCCACCCGTTTCATCATCATTTCCATCATCATCATTTCAGTTCACCGTTCCACTGTAGAAACCTCTCCTAACCGAAGATGAACTCTTCTTTTCTTCAACTTAAGGGATGTCCCACGAGTCCTCTGATATGACCTATTAGTGAACAATGCACCAGAGAGTTCACTGTATGGGCCATTAATATATTTGTATAAGGTTATCATGTCCCCAGCAACCGCGCCGCTTCCTCAATGTAACAGCCCTAACTTGTCTAAGCTGTCGGCATATTCAGCCCCCGCCATTTCCCCTTATTAATTTAGTAGCCCTTCTCTGACTGCCTCATTTCCAAGATTTCCGCTTTTGTTATGGGATTCCAAACTGCACCGCATATCCAAATGTGGCCTTACCAGTTGCCTTGTAAATAGGAGAATATATTTTTCTCTCTGATTCCAGTCCCCTCTTTATACCAGACATATCTGCTAGCTCAGTCTGTTGCTACCCTGGCATTGTTTGCTACAGCTAAGTCTGGTTATCTACCATAACCCCCAAATCTTTTTCCATTTCAGATGCACTTAACAAAGTTATTTAGGTGTAGGTGGCACAGGGATTATTCAATCCCTCAAATGCATCCCTTACAGTGAGCAACATGATCTCATCTGCCATTCTGCTTCCCATTTTGATAATCTATCTAGGTCTTCTTGTGCAGCACTTGCACATCATTGGAAGTTTCCAAAGCTCTGCATATTAGTGTCATCAGCAACCAAGAACAGAGACCTTAGCTCTCAGCCCCCTTCTAAGTCTTTATAAACAGAATTTAACAGAAGCGGCCCCAGTACAGAACCCGGGAACTCCGCTTAGAACTTTAGCACCACAAGATGTAGCTCCATTAACCACCACTCTCTGTTGCGGCCAATAAACCGTTCTCTATCCATGAAAATGTTTTTCTTCAAGGCCAACAGTCCTCAGTTTATACATCGGTTCGCCTATGTGGCCCAGTATCAAGGCTTTTGCAAAATCCAAATATACCGCATCCACAGCTGTGCCGAATCAACTTCTTACTCACTTCCTCGAAATAACCAATTAAATTTGGCTGGCATGATCTATTTCTCATAAATCCATGCTGACTCTAATAATAGATGGTCCGGAGATCAAGTCAAGATATGTCCTGAACAAATTTTCCATCAACCTTCCCTACCACTATGTTAGGCTTAGCGGCTATTAGTTACCAGGCCTGTGAACACATACCTTTTTTGATATTGGTCATTACATTGGCTTTTTTCCAATCCGCGACACATCCCCAGCCAAAAGCGAATCTGAAAATATGAGACACAGTGGTTCTTGCTAGAACTGAACTAAGCCCCGCTTTAAAATCCTGGATGCATCTCATCTGGTCCTGGCTCTTTAATTGATATAACTTTTGTCTAATTGATTCCATACCATATCCTCTGTTATCCATGTGGAAAACTCTTCATTCCCCCTTCACATTGTTACACATCCCTACTGTAAGGATTCTCAACAGTACAAACCGTGTAAAAAAAAACGGTTTAGCAGATTAGCCTTTTTTTCGCATCCTCTACAAACCACCTCAGCTCCATTCTTTATGGTCCCACATTCTCATTCCTCATTTTTTTTACCATTTATCTACTTAAAAAACATCTGGGGTTGGACTTTTGCTTTTGTTCGGCAATCCGTATTTCTGTTCTCTTTTAAGCTATTTATGCTTTCTTGCACTCCTTATTACAACTTTGGGGAATCCCTGTCAGCCTGTCTGTGCCTTCTCTTTTCAAAATTTAAAAGCCCTTTTCTTTTTTTTCCATTCCCTTTTACCGAGCATTAAGCCATGCAGGGTGACCTAATTTTTTACACCTTGGTTTCCTAAAGGTACCGATTTGGAAATGTTTTATAGTTTAATGTCCCCTTTAAATTAAAAGTGGTCCACATTCTGCTCAGTATCTTTACCTGAAACTGTTCCCCCCAGTCTATGACAGGAGCGATTCCTTTTAAAAAAGCATAAATTAGCTTTCCTAAAGTTTACAAAGTTTTTTTGTTAAGCCGTGCACTTTAGTTTTCTGCAAACCTATATTAAATGACACTATATCATGGTCACTATCCCTAGCTTCCCCATTACCTTTCATCTCCCAAATGAGCTCTTGTTATTAATACACCAGATCCAACAACGCATTCTGTCGAGTAGAAACTGCTACCATCTGTGAAGAAATGCTCATAATAGGAAATTTAAGAACTTTATACCTTTTGAGGTGCTGGCATTTCCTACTACCATCTATTTCAGGGTAGTTAAAATCCCCCCATACCCGGAACATGCCCATACCAGCAAGCCTTCGCCAACTGCATATGGAGATTCATTTCCACCTCTTTCCCCTGCTTTGCGGCTTATACACACTCCAACAATTAATTTACCTACCCCCTTCTTGCTTCCTGTACCCAGTTCCCCCATAATTTTCTGCCGCATCGTTGCTTGCTCCCCCATCTATTCACTTTAATTTGCTTCCATTCCGTTTACATACAGAACATACTACTCCTCCTCCTTTCTTATTAACTCGGTCATGTCTAAATAAGGCATAACCCTTCCATCTTTACTGTCCAGTCGTTGTGAATCATTAAGCCATGATTCTCTATAAACCATTACATCATACTTCCTTTAAAGCTATTATTTCCAGTTTCGCCGTTTTTCCCAGCAGACTCCTTGCATTTGTAAACATACATTTGGATTATCAATTGATTTGTACTTCCAACTGGGTCGTACATGCCTCCTATCCTCGATGGCTCCCCCCCTCCTCCTTCTCCTCCCTCCGTTGTTTGTTACTAGCCCCCAGATCCCTAACTTCTCTATCGACCCCTGTGTAGTTAAACGTTCCCCCCCCCCCTACCTAGTTTTAAAATCTCCTCAACCCCCTAGCCATCGCTCCCCCAAAACAGTTGCACCACCACCATTGAGGTGCAATCCTCACTACTAAAGAGCCTGTGCCAACAGAAAAGCAGCCCAGTGCGCTAAAAACCCCAACCCATCTCCTACACTCCTCTCTGAGCCATCACGCAGTTATCTCCTGAGCTCCCGTTGCCCCCTAGCGTAGCACGTGGCTTGCGGTATATTTCCCTGAAATCACTACACCCCCCGGGAGGTCTTGCTTTTAAAATTTAACTTGGCCCCTAATTCTCGAAATCATTTTTACAAGGACCTCACCCCTCCACCTCTAAGTTGTCATTGTGCCACCAATTGTTAACCAGACCGCCGGGTTCCACTCCGCAGCCCCACCCAATAAATCTGTCATACACGATCACCACATGTCAAACCCTAGCACCAGGCAGACAACCAGTCACTGTTCGGCTTCAGGGTCCTGTGTCTACAGATTACCCTATCTACTACCCTTCTATATAGAATCCCCTACCACTACCACCTGTCTATCCTTTCCTGCCCCCAGTTCTCCCTCCCTTGTATTGGGATGGCGTCCCCTGGTGCTCAAGTGGAAAGGCCCGCTCCATACATTGCCTGCTTCCGAGCCATCGTCCTCCTACCACATCTTCACTAAATGTCAAATCTGGTTGGGATCGACCACTGGGAAGATCCCCCCTATCCTTCCGTCCCCTACTTCCCCTGGTGACCCTTACAAATCTATCTTCCTTCTCCACCTTATCTGCCCCTCTCCACCCAACCAGTTTTCTGGCCCCTGCCAGTCCTGCATTTCCCCCAGGTTTTGCCAAGGTCCTGCAATGCTGCATTTACCCCTTAGTAGACTCTGTACCTCCAGATTCCAAATGGTCAACCCACTCCCATCCTGACACATACAAAGGTCCCTGGGCGGCTGCTCCAAGATCCCCATACATGCGGCAGGATGCACATTGCGTCGGCCGCCCCAAAAACTGAACTTCCTACTAACAGCATACACAGCATAGACACAGCAGAAAAATAGTGTTGTTCTTAACGCTTTCTTGTTTTTTAAACGCTTTACGGTTTTAAACGCGTCATTCTCTGAAAAAAAACAGAAAATCTCTTTAAACAGGAAATCGCTCAGAGGCTAATCCTCATGGGAAGGGCCTTAAATGGAGGTTTAAAGCGCAACCGAGCCAACAGGCTCTCAGACCAATTAAACAAACCATTAGTTACAAGGGAGAGGCAAAAACAAACGAGAAAAAAAAAAACAGGAACGGGAGGAGAAGGGGGGGGGGAGGGAGCAGGGTAGGGGTACAGACCCGTGGGACGAAAACAACGAAAACAGAAAAAGCACAGTAAGACACATAGGAGAGACAACTGCGGTAGCTGACACAACATTACAGCAAGGGGGGGGGGGACAGCGACATGATAGACATAAAAAAAAACAAACACAACAAACAACTGAAAAGAGCAAAATCTAAAGTAAAAAATAAAAGCATAAGGGTTGAGACGAAACAAAAAGAGAAACAAACACCAAAGAGAAAAAGAGGCCAAACACTCCAAAAACGACAAAACAAAAACAAGGGGGCAAGCCAAAGCAAAGGCCCTACAAAAAACAAAAATAAAATAAAAATAACAAAAACTATGTGAACAAACACAACCAACAACTGTGGAGCAGTACAGACAGAGGTGTGGGACAAGCATCGTAGTGACCAGACATAGACTAAACACCCCAAAAGGAAAGGTTTTTTTTTTTTTTTTTTCCTCATCCTCCAGATAGAGAGTGGCTAAATGAGAATAAAAGCCGTGTGTACTTTGTCTCCTAACCGTTGGAGCGCGCGCGGCAAGCTGGGGGGGGCCGACAAGGTGTACAACAGGGAGTGTTGTTTATGTATGACACGGAGCAAGGTAGGGTAAAATTTTTTATCAAGGTAGGGCGAAATAATCCAGTTGCATATGAGTTTAGCCTCAGAACAATTACGATGCGCAACGGAGAAGCCAGTAGGCACAGTGTTTTACAAAGAAATTGTTTCACACTTGCGAGGGTGAAGTAAAGAGAATATAATGTACACCCTAGTATGACAGTGTAATTACATTAACAAAAAATAACTTAACAAACAGCACGCTACAAGCGGGGCGTAAATCCTACGAAAGATAAGGAAGAGGGGGTGTATAGAAAAAATGATACAAAATATAGGTAGGCATAGGCTCAGGTAGAGGCCACAGGATTGTGCATATGACACGGATTGGTGCAGGTGTGGGGTGGTTTGTGAGACGGCTGGCAGAAAAGGGGGTGCGCTGGGAGAACACAGGGAATGAAAATATGGGCATGCAGGATAGTATTAAACAGGAAGCAAAAAAGTGCGAAGGGGGGAAGATCAGTAGCGGGGCAAAATTACCGCTACAATGGGAGCGGGATAGAACCGTGGGGCATGGAGTAAGTTTCGAGGGAGAGTAGGGGGGGGGAACAAAAGATGGAGCGCAACAGGCACGTCAGGCCCATTGGTACACACAAGTCTCAAGTATAGTGGTGGGGGGAAACAGGGCGAAACAAACCGGGACCCAAGTGCGAACAAGGCGCTGGAGCAGAAAAAAGACAATGAGGGAGGGTGAAAAGGGAAAACAGATAAAATCCAATTTGGTTCAGGGGCAAAGGTAAATGTGTGGCGGTCCCGGAGAAAAGGCCAAAAGTAAACTCCATAGGGTGGGGGAACGAACGCCAAACCTGGCAGTGGGGTCCGACGAGGTCACAGTGTTTTTTAAACACAATAATTTGTTTTTCCATCGATGCGAGTGAGGGGGGATAAAAGTCTAATGTAGACTAAGGTGGGACATGATAAGGCATATTGGGAGATGCTGGCTTCACTGGACACCAAGTATGTTAGTAAATCATGATAGATAAATCAAATTATTTGTGAATACAATATGTACACCGGGGAGAGGGCGGACGACATCGATGGTGAAAGCGCAAGAAGATGTTCCTCATAGGAAGCGAGGCCGGTAATCACGGGAAGCACAACTCAGGGACGGCCAATCCTCAAACTACACAGCGAGGGAGACTGGGAAGGATAAGAATGAATCCGACAAGGTATGTGGTAGGGGATCCTTTAGGCATGCAGGCCGTCATAGGGTAGATAGGGTAAAGAGGGCAGCACTACGGAAAAGAATCACCAGATCATTCAGTGTTATGTGTGTATGGCAAGGAGGGGGAGAAGAGTAGTCGGGACTGCCCAGGGTCGGGCCGGTGAGCTCACGGCTGCAATGGCACCGGATCCTGCAATACAATCGAACCGTTGCGGGAAGCATGAGAAATGGCAAGGAGAAACGCGGGTGCGGGGTTAGAAAAGGAAGGGTATGGAGATACACGGAAAAAATGCTGTAATTAAGGTCGATTTGCCGAAGCTGGTAACTTTAATTAATCAAAGGAAGCAAGGACAAGAATGACATGGGGAACAAGGACTTTTCAGGGTGCGAGGAGTGAATAGAAGGCGTGGGAAGTCGCGAAACACTGAATCCCATCAGGTATAAGGAACACGATGTGTGCGATCAACGAACACAAATTGTCCAGGGGGGCGCATAATAACCCTTAGTGTCACCGACACACACGTGTGGTGACATGTAGGTGCAATAAAGTGTAAATGGTAAAATGAATCCAGTCATTACATAAGTGAGTAGGGTAAGTTTAAAGAATCTGCACTTAAGCACAATTAGGGTTAAGTTTAGTTATTAGTGTGTCGTTTTTTTGGTAACGTTTTTAAAAGTGCTTTTTATTATATTTGGGGTGGTGGCAGCACTCACGTTGGAATTGCACTTTATAGGAGATTGCAATTATAACGCTCACAATACTGCGTTCTGTTTTATGTGGGTTGACTGGTTAATGTTTTTAAATGGTGGATTGGTGAGTGATTAAATATATAGTTCTACAGAGAATGAGTGACGTGTGTGTATAAGTACGCAAAAGCAACAGAAGGGTTGGGAGGATCCCGGGGGGGGGCACTGATTGGCATTTGCAAGTGTATAAATTCGATATTCAGTGCTGCCCAAAAAGCAGTGACAAGGGAGGCTTAAATTCGGGTGGTGGTAGTGACTGATACTTCCCCTGCATCCGGTTCTGGATAATGCGTAAGGACGCATGGTAAAATGAATGAGAGTGCTCGTCTCGCAGAGGCGTTGTGTGCTTGGTGACGTATATGATCTGTGGGCCCTTGTAGTGGGATGGGGGGGCTTGGGAGCGTTGGCACACTATGCGTATATTAAGTGAGGCGAGCGGGTGCCAAAGGAGTGTGTGCATGGAGTATATACTTCTGTGAGGCCGTGTTGTAACATGGTCTGTGTTGACATGTACTACACATAAACTAATGGGGGGCTGTAAGAACATAAATAATCAACTATGTAGATTAGACGGTGATTATTGGGTAGCGCACAGAGTAATAGTCCACAATCAGCAGAGATGGTGTAGGTGACTAAAGAGAGTGGGATATAAATCAATTGGAAAGGGTGTGCGGCCAGCGTTGTATACCACTACATCACTGAACGGAAGGGCAGAGACGACAGGTCGCGGCACGAAAAACGGTGTGATGGATGGGGGGTATTTTAGATTCCTGGAGAGGGCTGTGAAGACACTGGGAAAAGGATGAAAATATAGTGTCAGGTGGCGAGACAAACTAAACCAGTCCACTTTGGTTTGCGTGGCAGTATAATGCTGTATTGCTGTAATGGACCGGGTAGAGCAGTGGGGAGAGGAAGGCTGGGTGAGATTGACCACCATGTAGGATATGGTAGCGTGCGGCGTACCAAATACTGAAGGGATGTAGTGAGATGTTAAGGGGTCTACTATGTCTTAAAGGATGCTGACAGTGAACGATGTAAATGCGAAAGAGACCATGGTCCCTGGGCCTTGGCGTGAAAAATAAAAAAAAGAGGTAGAAAAAACCAGAGGACATGCTCAATTTCGTACCTGTGGTAGCAGGAAGGCTTGGAGGTCCGAACAAAAAACGATAGGAGCCCTCCTTGAGAGGTTAACTAAAATGGCACGGGAACCGCGACAACACAAACATAGTGCAAAGTTTATATCCATGGGGCACGAAGTACAAAGGATAGGGTGCTGTAGCCCCCACGCAGTAAGCCGGATCCATAGTACCCCGGGAATAGATATTTAGAGATTTAAGAAATAGATGGGACATAGCATCACACAATACTGAAGTCCATCACTATCTAGAATCCCCTCATTTTTAACCACAACCTAACAGTTTTGACCCAGGAGGTTGAAGTGGGGGGGCAGAAAAAAAGCTAAAAACAGGGGTGGAAAAATTCAACTATCCTGACCGTGCGCAGACCAACACATGGCAGAAGTTGGGAATGGGAACTGCGCGCGGCATGAGAAGTCAAGAAAGGGGGTAATCAGCCAGTAATTAGTTGGGATGTCGGGCTCATGACCACAGTACCGCCTCTAAACTGTCGATAGTAATGATGAGTGGATATCAATCCTGTACACACTTAAGGCAGTTGGCGCAGGCAGCTGGAACTAGGGGGCATGACAGTACGTATTTGGATTAAATCCCGGGGGAGGGTAAGTGTACATATCAATATTATGGAAAGACACTGAAATAGAAGGGGGAGAAGGGAAATGCAAGAAAAAGAAAAAAGGTAAATGCTTAAAGTGGACCTAGATTAGAAGGGTCTGTCACAGATGTAGAAACGTTCCTTCAGTAGAAGACACTGTGGAACACGGCTGATACGGTCGCATAAATAGCTGACAAGTATGGAGGATACGTCAATAAGAAACCATCAATATGAGCATCAGGTTGGAGAATCGAAGCAGTACATTACGTGCTGGGTAATCGAGATGCGCCTGATACCATGACCAATTAGCAGATAGCTGTAATGTCGTGTGTCGTAAATTACCAGTAATCTCAGGTTCGCATGGATTAAAATAGTAAGTGTGGGATACTGGGCGGAAAAAAACTTGGAACATTCTACCGTAGTACACAGCACAGGGAGACGTACAGTATAAAATGCGAATGTCAGTATAATACATGCTCATATTATCTCAATATTATGGGGAGTACATAGCCCTACCAAACCGAACTACATATTAGGAAGTTGTAGACCGCGGGGGGGGGGGGGTGGGGGGGCAGTTTGGGCAGCGAATGGATGGTAGTATGATATCGGGGCCGTAGGGGGGGGCCCGAGCGCGAACGCGCATATGGTGGTGTGGTTAATACCTAATACTTCCTCATTATTACTAGTAAGATTCAGAACTCGTAACAGCAATCAAATCTGACAGTTATATTATAAGGATCTATATACAACTATGATACATATTCAAATCTCGGGACAACTTTTTAAAAAAAAATAAACATTTACGCATTTCAGGTAAACTCAGCCACAGTGAATTTTGCCATTACCAGGACAATCCCTTGCGGGAACAGTCCCACAGTTTGTTGTTTTTTATTTTTATTTGTTTTTTCACCGGGGGGGTTGTCTGGGTCAAACTGTAAGGAGAACCGAACTTTCGCTAACGGGAAGAAGGAAAAACTTGAAATCTATTATATTCCGTGTCCCAGCCTACAAAGAAAATGTGTCCCAACCGGGGTCCCCCTCTGAATAGTCAACCCAGTTGGTTGAACAACAATGTAAACCAATGGGAAGGTGTGGTTTGTTGTAAAATGTTTTTTACTACACGCCATACAACAATGGATATAGTGGGGTGGCAGAATCAAAAATGGAAAATGTTGTTAAGGTAGAAGGGGGTTGTTTGGATTATCAAACAGAGGGGTAGGGGAGAATGGGCGCCCCACGCAAACGCTGCGCGTTCATCCGACAAGGTAAAGACAGCACCCCCTAAGACTGGTTGATTGTGTCCCGTCATCCCCTACCTGTGCATAGTGGCCCACAAAAAACCCTAATC
The DNA here is from genome assembly GCA_019447015.1 of Hymenochirus boettgeri. NCBI lineage: Eukaryota > Metazoa > Chordata > Amphibia > Anura > Pipidae > Hymenochirus > Hymenochirus boettgeri. The sequence continues at coordinate 66,490 of JAACNH010001055.1, read as the reverse complement.
ACCCCATTTCCCTTTATTAATATTTGAAGATTAAATAAAACTTCCCCTTCTGAATGAACTTTTTTTCTGGTCAACCAAACCACCCTTTGTGTAAAGACAAACTTGGTTGGATTTACAAAACTCAGCCACAATAATTCCAAACAATATAAAGGGGCCTAAAAAAAACCGGAGTGCCCTGGTAAAGAGGACAACAGATAATTAAATTTTTTCCTGCTCTTTGAATTCCATAATTTCCCTCCCGTTATACAAGACAATACCTTTTTGCCCCCTTTAGCTAATCACTAACTGCCCCCGTGTTAGTGCCCTTTCACCCGATGGCCCTTGGATTTGTTTTATTAGGGTGTTGAAAAAGAAGAAGGGGGAGGGGGGGGGCTTACAGCTACTGAGGTGGCCTGGGGTTTTACCGCTCCGGGCCCAGACCCAGGGGCCCCATTTGTGCGGTTTGATTTAAATTCACCAGTTTAGGAGGGGATTTCCCACGTTCTGCAGGACGGTAATGAAAAGGGCGGCAAACCAACTGAACAAAGGGCACATAAAGAAAGACAAAGTGAGATTAAACAACGAGCAAGACGCCAATAACCGCGTCCAGGACAAAAGATGTGGGGGCAAAAGGTTTTGTGCCGCCCATAGTGGGATAGTTCAAACCGCGGCTACGCGTGAAAGTGGCGCACCCTGAAAAGCAACATGGGCCGAACAAAAAAGGTCCTCCGTGTTGGTTTGGATCATATTAAACTGAAGAACACCCGAGTGTTTGGGGGGGTAGTATGATCGTTAACGAGGATGCGGGATTCTCCCAGGCGAAGAGCTAAAAATAGCTGCAGGCTGTGTAAGAGGGTTAGTGGAACTCATGGGTGTGTTGTGGGGTTGTAAGTAAGGGACTAAAATTGAAGAATATGGTTGCCAAAGCCAGCTTGTGTGAATAGTATGACACGGAAGCAAAGGGGGTGAAGGGGAGTGGGCAAAGGCTGTAATTGTGGTGTCAATTTTGGTCGGTATGGTTCCCCATGAGAGACCCTTTGAGGGCAGAACTTATTTCCCAAATTTCATTTCGGGAACGTTTTTTGTCGAAACACGTATTAAAACTAGTAAATGGGTATAAGTTCGAAGTTCGAAAAATAGAAACCCAAATGGTTAGTCATGGAAAAGTCCCAAAATTAGTTTTAGAAAAAGTATTTTGGCTAAGTGGAAATTACAAATAATTTGGGAAATTGGGGGCATTGGTAGACCTTTTGTAAATATAAAAATAAATGGGCCACTGTGGGGAAAACCGTGTGGGAAAGGGTCCCCAAGGGGGCCTGGGGAACACGTTCCATAATCTAGGGCCGTTTTCCCCAAAAGTCGATTTTGGTGACTCTCCTCTCCCGCTATTTTTACAGCTTTGTTTGTTTATCTTTTTGGGCAACCTGATACCAAGTTAACAAATTTTTTAACGGCGAGTTCCCGGCGAGTGCCAATACCCCGCGTATAGGGGCCGTTTAAAATGACCACTTTACCCATAGAATGGTGTCCGATGTTTTTTTGCCCCTCCTAGAAATACCATGGAACGATTTTTGTACTCCCAAGCGTATTCGATTGCCCTTTGGGCGTAAGGTTTTTTGGGGGGGTGTTTTTTCAATCAAAAATAATACCGTTTTACTCATAGTATTTTTGCATGGGTTTGTTTTACGCACTTAAGCATTACCGTGGAACGCAATTTTTTTGTACTCACTGAATCCGGATGGTATTGCCCCGCCGTCCCTAAGAAAGACCAGGAAAACGATTTTGGTACTATACGGAGTTCCGATGCTTTTGCGTAAATAGGCCGTTAAATTGGACAACACGATTTTTCCTCGTAGACAGGTTCCGGGATGTTAATTGGCCCGGCGCTAGAAAGAGAAATATACGATGGAACAGGGAGATTGTGAAATTCACAACCGCGTTGCTTGGGCGAAGGTGGCTCCCGCGCGTATAGCCCCTTTAATTTATGAGAAGTGGCCAACTTGTTGTGTTGACTCTTAGAACAGATTTTGGCGAGTTTTGTTTCGCGCCTAGAGCCCATGTAAAAGCACAGATTTGGGTGGTGGGGATAAGTAACTCGTGGATTCCGAAGGCCTTCGCGTAAAGAGGCCCGGCACGGCCGGAAGTGGACAACAGGCTTTACTCCGGTAGATTTCGAAGGCGATTTCCCGCGGCGTAATCGACCGCGCGGGAAAAAAAACAATGTAAAAAAAAACGACAATTTTGGGGTTGTGACGTCCGTCGGGATTGGGGTTATCCGCAAAAGACACTGCGTCCCAGGGGGGCGTTGTCGAATAGGCCCCCCCCTTTTTAATTGGACACTCTTAACTTCCCGTAAGATTCCTAACTTGTTGCGCCCTAATCCAATGGACAACTTTTTTACTCGCGGATTCATTGCCCCTTCCCGCGGTATAGCCTTTTTTTATGGAACACTCCTCTCCGTAAGATTCGATGTTCCGCCGCCTAGATACCATGTACATTTTTACTTTTGCGGAATGTTCCAATGGTCTCGTAATCGGCCCCCCCTTTCAATGGACATCCTCTTCGTAGATTCGATGTTTTCTGCGCTCGAATACCATGTTAACATTTTTTTTTTTACTTTGCGGGATTCAAAGGGGTCCCTTGTAATGTTTTTTTAATGGGACCAACTCTAACCTTCGTGAAATTCCGATGTTTTTTTTTTTTCCGCCCGCCTAGCATTTTACCATGGAAAACATTTTGTTAAACTCCGCAGATTCCCCGTGCCTCCCCGTGTTTAATAGGTTTTTTTAAGGACCCTTTTAAAACCTCCAGGGATTTCCCCTATGCTCCGCGTATAGATATAAATAGGCAATTGTTTAACTTCCTAAACAATTAACTAACATTTCCGCGTCCCCGCGGGATAAGTCCGAGAAGTTTTCCCCCGAAATTCCCGTTTCGAATAGTTTTTTTTGGCCTTTTCGAACTCGGTTCGAGTTTTTTCCCGAATTTCTAGTCCTCCTCCTCTAAATTTTTTGTTTTAATTAAAAATTTGTAAAGGGTTGAACCCCACACCCCAGGTAAACAAGACCTAGTAAAAGGTTACCAACTTATATTCAACCCTTTGTGTCCCCCCCAATTGGTGGGCAAGTGTAATTTCCAGATTATTTACTAAGATAAGTAATTTAAGAACAGGTTTCAGCAGGACAAGCCCTCCCCTTCTCTTTTTTTTCCTATACTTAAATATCCATAAGTTTGTGTTTTTTTTTGGTTTTTTTTTTTTTTGTTTCACCACCAAAATGGAGTAAAAAAGTTTTTTTTTTTTTTTCCCCTGCAAAGTTTTTTTTTCTTTTCCTAACATATTGGTAATAGGTTTAATCAAAATAATCCCACCTTGCAAAAATGATTAAGGAAAAAAACAACGTTAACATTTCCTAAACTGTTAAAAAAAAAAAAATCCCTTCCAATTAGGGAATGGCCCGGTTCACGATTTTCCCGAAACGCGGACTCTTGCCGTGGGAATTTTTATCCCCGTTTTCCCCCGCGAACGGCCGATTTTTTCCCGGAATTTATTACGGAATTTTTCCTCCTTCCCGAACCCGCTAATTTTTTCTCCTATTTTCCCGAAAGATTTTTCCCCCCGAAATTTAAGAGGAATTCCACCGTATTTTTGTCGAGGATTTTGTTTTTTTTTTCATTTTTGTTTTTCCTTTTCCAACCCGCCGGATTATCTAGTATTTTTTTCCCGAAAAGGGTGGGGGGTTGAATTACGTATTTTTCGGAAAATTTTTTTTTCCGAAATTACGAGGATTGTTTTTCGCATTTTTTGTTGAAAATTATGCATTTTCGAAAATTTTCCCGACATTTAAACGAGGAGAATTTTTTCCTCCGTAAACTTTTTCGAGATTTTTTCCTTTCATTTTTAAAATGGGTCCCCCGCTCCGCGTGATTTTTTTCCCGAATTTTTTCCAAAAAATTGCCCGGGAAATCCTCCGAGCGGACCCGGCATTTTTTTGGTGAAGTTTTTCGGACCCAACCCTCCTAAAAAATCTCCAAAATATAACAAATTTCCCTCCTTTCAGTTTGAAAGTTTGCCCCATTTTTGTAAACTAATTTTTTTTTGTTTTTTATATCCTGCCCATGGGGAACCCTGGTGCCCAAAAACTGCCACTTTTCCTAAACTCAAGAATGAGGCCTTACAAGGGCTGTTTTTTCTTATGCCCCTTAATTTTGCTTTTTTTACCCCGAATAACCATTAGGCTTCCAATGGCAATCTTTGGGGCATTGAAATAAATTCAAAAATATACAATACCGGTATTTCCGAAAACTAAAATCCCAAAAAAGTTGAACATAAGAAAAAGTTGGCCCATCCTTATCACAATAACAAGAGGGCCCAATGGGTGGGGCAATCCCGCGAATCCCTTGCTTGCAGTGGGGCTTTTTGGCCCACACCGTGAACAAAAGGCTTTCTGGTAATTTTTTAATTCCCTTCTGGCACTTCCCCCACACATTCTGCCCCCCTGAATTGTTTTTCCAAGTGGTTTTTTTTAGGGCCCCCCTTTTCCCTGCCTTATTTTTTTCTTTGATTTTCCCATTTGCCGATTCCCTGCTTTGGGTTTTTTTTACTTTCCCACCCCTTGGGGAACTATTCCCGCCTGCCTCGACCCCCATTGCTGTAACCCTCCCCAAAAAAAAAAAACTTGAAACCAATTGCCAACCTGCTCGCCCATTGCCCTGGAAACCCCCCCTCCGTGGGAAACCATTTTGCCACCTGCCCCTCAAACCCATTGTCCTGGAAACCCCGCCCTTAACACCATTGGCCTCCCCCTGCCTCTACCCCTATTTGGCCTGTCCTGCCCGCCCTAAACCTATTTGGCTCCTGGCCTCTACTTTTTGCCCTGCATAACGACCTAAGACCTTTTAAGCACTGCCCTTGGCCTGTTGGGCCCCTTGTCAAAAAAACTAAAACCCCCCCTGAAACCCCCTTGCTTTCCTGCCTTAACAATAATTGCCGTGGAAAAAATTTACTCATTTAGTTTATTTTTTTATATCTCCCCTTATAGGTTTTCTACTTAAGTATTCCCCATTGCGGGCCCTGCTCCCTAGGTTTCAACAATAACCCCTCTATCAGAGGCTTCCTTGGTGGGATCTTTTAAGGGCCTTGAAACTTTTCAAATCAACTGGATTGGCAAAATTTTGGTGAACTGGGGGCCTTTGCCCCCCCGTCACATGTTTCCGGGTGTAAAAATTTTTTGGGTAAACTGGGAAGGCTTGGAGTGTCCCCACCACACTGGTTTTTTTTTTTTTTGATGTGTTGAAAACTGGGAGGGGGCTCCCTTTTACACTGGATCATTTGTGAACTGGAGGGCCTTCAAACTTACACTGGAAACTTTGTGAACTTGGGGGTCTTCAAAAACTTTACACTTAATCCAATTTTGTTTTGAACTTGGGGGCTGGGTTTTTTTTTTTCAAAATGGAATTTTATTTTTTTGTGGGAACTGGGGAGGTGGTACACAATGTTGTAAAATTTGTGGAACTTGGGAGGCTTACTGTTGTTTTGATACTGGGGTTTCATTGGTGAAATGGTTTGGGCTATTTGGGGGGCACAAAAGATTTTGTGGGAAACCCTTTACCATTTTTGGGGAAAAAAACCAGCCCCCTTTTTTCCTCAAACCCCCACTTTGAACCAGTAAAAAAAAAAAAACTATCACCCACATGAATCCAAATTGACATGCCCATATGCACAAAGTGTAAACAAAAAAGACTGGCCCCCACCTGAACCCTAAAGTCTTTAAATTGCAATTCCCTGAAATTAAATTTCCCCGGTACATGAATTAAGGGGGTGGATTTTCCCCCCCCATGCCTCCAAAAAAAGGTAAAAATTTTCAACCCCACTCCCCTGTCGTTGGGTTCCCCACCTGTTTGGGGGGTTAAAAATGGGTTGTTTATAATGAATTACCGTTTAACAAGTTCTTGCTCCAATGTTGTTTTATTTCTTCCGTAAGGAAAATGGTACCGTGGGTGATCTGTCTCTGACCCTATTCCAAGTCCCCCAGGAAGTAAAAAAAAAGAGTAGGAAAGCCTGTTCCCCCCCTTTTGTGGGGATGCAAAAAATTTAGGTTCTGCCCAAATAACCTTGGGTCCCCTCCTGAGGACTCAAAGCCAAATGGGCAGTGGAGTACCTTAAGAGATTTTTCCCCCCCCTCCCCCCCATGCCCAGGGTGCAATTCAATATAGTGCCGCTGTCTGCCCAAAAGTTTTTAAACAATAAAATTTTTTTTCTGTATGGCACTGACATTCCCTCCCCCCCCTCCCCCCCAAACCCCCTAAACTGCCATGGGTTTTTATTTTAAATAAAAACCAGGCCTGAATACCTTTGTTTTTGTTTTTTTTTCCAACAAGCCCGGTCATCCATTGTTCCCCTGATTTGACCTGCCCCCCTTTTCAGCCAAATCCCCAAAATGCCCTGTGTGGGGGAAAATTTGACTGGCCCTTTTTTTTTAGCCAATCCCCAAAATGCCCTGTGGAAATGAACTGGCCCTTCTCACCCAATCCAAATCCCCCCGTGGATTGACTTCCCCTCTTCAAGCCCCCAAGTCCCAAATGCCCCCTGTGATGGACTGCCTCTCCCACCCCCAACCCCCCAAATGCCCCTGATTGACTGCCTTCCTTTCTGCATTCCCAAATGCGCTGCCCCGGTCCCGGAAACCCCATTAGCTTCCCCCCTTTCAACAGAGTACCATGACAGCATAAGCTTTGCGGGAAAACGAAAGCTGGTAAAAGTAAGTTTTTTTCCCTGTACACCCTTCAAACTTTATTCCCCAAAATTTAAACCATCCAATTAAAGTAGGAAAAAAGGGAAGCTACTCTCCAGAAACATATTTTTTAAATTTTAACGCTTTTAGGAAGATTTTCCCTTGAAAAAAGGAAAAACAGGATTCAATGTCAAAAATTGTGCCCCAAAAAAAAGAGAAATAAAAATTAACTAGAAGGGAAAAAAAGTTTTTTTAAGTATAACTTTTTGTTTTTGCTTGAAAGACTGCATTTTTTTTTGGAAAGGGAATTTTTTTTGGGGGGGGGGGGGTGGTGTTTTTTTTTTTGTGGCTGCAGAATTTTATAAAAACTCAAATAATGTTCATGAAGAAGGATATTGGTTTTTTGTTTTTTTTTTTTCGTACACCCCTTTTTAAATATGTATCCCCCCCCCCACAGGGCATTAAGGTTAGGTCCAGGTTGGGGTTTTGTGTGTGGTATTTCAAATATCCGGTGGGGATAAAATAACTAACTTTTTTGGATGAATTTTTGTCAAAATGAGTTTTTTTTTTTTTTTTTTTTTTTTTTTTTTAAATTCCCTTTAAGTTTACCTTTTTTTTTACGTAAAAAAATGGCTGCCCCCCATAGTAAATGGATATTTAAGACAGTAGTGGGTGGGGTGGGGTAAACCCGTTGTCCCCCCGGTTTTTTTTTTGAAGAAAAAGTTTTTTTTACAAAAAACAAACCTTTTTTGAGTATGGCTTTTTGCCAACATAAAATTGATTGGTAAAGGTCAGCAAAAAGCTGTGTACTACCCTGTAACAATCCACTTGGGGGGTTTTTTTTTAAAAAAAACAAAAAGTTTTTTTTTTTTGAATTATTGATCAAATTTGCTTGTTTTTTGTTTTGGACTTTAGCTTACCCCTAAGTATGCTGCCACAAGTAAATGATTTCTTCAGATCATAGTGTGTTGTTACCTTTTTGGTTTGGGGTTTTTGAGAGTAAAAAAAAAACTTTTTTTAATGATTTGGCAAAATTATTTTTTTTTTTTTTTTTTGACTTTAAGTTACCCCTTTAAGTAAAATTGCTGTTTAAACATTAAAAACGGAGGGTAGGTCCAAAAGTACAAAGCGGGGTTGTAATACCTTTTAAAATACTTGGGGGGTTGTTTTTTGAAAAAAAATTAAAGTTTTTTTTTTATTTTTTGTTGATATTTGAATCAAAAAATTTTGCTTTTTTTTTGGAACCCTTTAGTTTTTTTTTTTTTTTTTAACCCTTTAAAGTACATGGGGGCTTTTCCACGTAAATGATAATAATATATTTTGGGTTTTGGGTGTTTTACCTTGGTTTCCCCTGTTTGAAGGTTAAAATTGGTCCCCCCCCGTTTTTTTTTTTTTTTTGTTTGGGGGGTTTTTTTTTACAACCCAATAAAACTATTTTTTTTGTTTTAAATTGGAGGACGAAATCCCTAAATTAAGTTTTTTTTTTTTTTACTTTAGTTTTACCCCCTTTTAAGTACGGGCCTTCCCAACTTAAAAAATTGATAGTAAGAAAAATCCCATTGGGTGTGTTGTAACCCTGGGTTCCCCCCCCCCCCTTGGTTTTTTTTTTTGGAGGGGGTTAATTCTTTTTTTTTTTTGTGGGTTTTTTACAACCAATAAACTATCCCTTTTTTTTTATTGAAAAGGATAAATCTTAAAATTGGGGTTTTTTTTTTTTTTTTTTTTTTTATTTTTAGTTTAACCCTTTTAAATAAGGGCTGCCACCCCATAAATGGATACTTAGAATCAGTAGGGTTGGGGTGGTGGTTTACCTGGTCCCCCCCTGGTTTTTTTGAAGGGGTAAAATGTCCCTTTTTTTTGTTTTTAACAACCATAAAAACTAATCTTTTTTTTTTTTAAATTTGAGGATAACTCCCTAAAATTTGGTTTTTTTTTTTTTTACTTTAGTTACCCTTTCAGTCTTGGCTGCCAACCGTTAAATGATTTAAAAGTTAAAGATCAGTTAAAGGGTGGTGTTTGGGGTTACCTTGGGTCCTGGGTTTGAGGGGGTAATGTTCCCCCGCCTTTTTTTTTTTTTTTTTTTTGTTTACAACCATAAAAACTAAATTTTTTTTTTTATTTGAAGGATAAAATCCAAAAAGTTTTTGTTTTTTTTTTTACTTTTTCCGTACCCCCGTTTTAACATATGGCCCTGCCACTTGTTACAATGGCAATAGTAGAATCAGTAAAAAGGTTTTTATTGTGTAAACCTGGGGTCCCTGGTTGATGGGGGGGTATGGTTCCCCTTTTTTTTTTTTTGTGTTTTTTTTTACCAACCCAGTAAAAAACTTATTTTTTTTTTTTTTATTGAGGAATAAAATCTAATTTGTGTTTTTTTTTTTTTTTTTTGACTTTTAGTTTTTTTACCCTTTTTCAAAATATGGCCTGGCCCACCATAAGGTATAAGTAGATCCATAAAAGGTTGTTTGTGACCTGGGGTCCCCCCTGGGTGAGGGGGGTAAATGCTTTTACAAGTTTTTAAAAAAAAAAAACCCTTTTTTTGATGGAAAATTGGGTCCCCCAAATTTCCGTTTTTTTTTACTTTTAGTTTACCCTTTTGTTAAGTTAAACTGCTGCACGTAATTTGGGGAGGGGGTTAGGTCCCGTGAGCGTTTTATACCCTGTAATCATATTTTTTTGGGGGGTTTAAACAAAGTTTTTTTTTAATTTGATTGATCAAATAGCCCTTTGTGGGACTTTTAGTTTTGTTTTTACCCTTTTTTTTAAGTATGGGGCTGCCACAGTACATGGATAACTTAAGATCAAGTCAAGTGGTGGTGTTACAACGGCCTTTGGGTCCGGGATTTTAGAATTTAAAACAAAACCTACTTTTTTTTTTAAATTTTTCCTTGATCACAAATTTGCTTTTTTTTTTTTGACTTTTTTTTTTTTTTTTTTACCCTTTTAAAGTTAATGGCCCCGTCCACAAGTAATGGAATTAAGTCAGAATCAGTTTAAAGGTTTTTGTGGTGGTTAACATGGGGTTCCCCCTGGCCTTGGAGGGGTATGTCCCCCCCCCCCCCTTTATTTTTTTTTTTTGGTTTTTTTACACCATAAAAAAACCCCTAATTTTTTTTTTTTTTATTGAGAGAAATCCTTAAAACATTTTTTTTTTTTTTTTTTTTACTTTAGTTTTACCCTTTAAAGTTTGGGCTTCCACAGTAAACAAAAATGGATTAAAGTTAGATTTTCATTAGGTTTTTTTGGGTGTGTTACCTGGGTCCTGGTTTAGGGGTAATGGCTTTTTTTTTTTTTTTTTGTGTTTTTTAAACAACCATAAAACCCTATCCCTTTTTTTATTTGAGAATAAACAATCCCTAAATTTGTTTTTTTTTTGACTTTAAAGTTGTTTTTTACCCTTTTAATATGGCCTGCCACTTATAAATGGATATAAGATTGAAGTAGGTGTTGGGTGTCAACCTGGGTCCCCTTGGGGTTGAGGGGTTGCGTTTTTTTTTTTTGGTGGTTTTTCAACTAAAACTTATTTTTTTTTTTGAGAACAAAAAAAATCAAAAAATAGTTTTTTTTTAACTTTTCGTTTTTTACCCTTTTAACGGTAATGGCTGCCATATTAATGGATAAGTTTGTTAAGTCAGTAGGTTGGGGTAAGGTTTAACCCGGTTGGTTTTGGGTTTTTTTTTGAGAGTAAAACAAAAACCTTTTTTTTGATGATTTGGGGTCCCAATTGTTTTTTTTTTTGACTTTTAGTTTTACCCTTTTTTAATTAATGGCTTGCACCACGTAAATGAGGGGGTAAAAGGTTCCAAAGTAGCTGTGTACACAATACCTTTGTATTCGCGTTGGGGTTTAAAAACAAACCCAAATTTTTTTGATTTAATTGATTCAAAAATTTGCCCTTTTTTTTTTTTTGACTTTTTAAAGTTTTACCCTTTTTAAGTAATGGCTGACCCACAGTTTAATGGATAGTAAGATTCACTAGGTTGGGTAGTTAACTATTGGTTTTTGGGTTTGGTTTGTTGAGAGTAAAAAAAATTTTTTTTTTTTTTGATGATTGGTTTCAAAAGTTAGTTTTTTTTTTTTTTTTTTTTTTTTTTTTTTTTTTTTGACTTTAGTTTTACCCCTTTAAGTATGGCTGCAAAACATTAATGAGGGGGTAGGTCCTTATACAGATCAGTTATGGAGCTACTGACCTTCTCCAGTAGTGATGAGACAAATTCTCATATTTCTATCGGAGTACAAGTGATAAATCCAATCTTTATTATATTTACAGATAAGTCTTATGGAGATATGACCCTTGCTTCAGTGATAGGACCATCCCATATTCTATCCGACAGTACAAAGTGATAAATCCAATCTTATTATATTAGACAGATCAGGTTATGGAGCTACTAGACCCTTCTCTCAGTAATAGAGGGACACATTCCCATATTTCTTCGGAAAGTAACCAAATGATAAATCCAATCTTTATATTATACAGAGCAGTATGGAGCTATGGACCCTTCTCTCAGTGATAGTAGAACATTTTTTTTCCATATTTCCTACATACAGACAAAGTGATAAATCCTAAATCTTATTTATATTATACAGACAGCTAGGCGCTACTTGCACCCTTCACTCAGTGATAAATACACAACATTCCCATATTCTTATCGGACAGTATTACAAAGTGATAAATCAATCTTTAGTATATTATTCAGATCAGCTATGAGTAGGAGCTACGACCCTTCACTACAGTGGATAGATACACATTTCCATATTTCATCGGACAGTACAAAGTGATAAATCCAATTCATTATTATATTCTACAGATCAGTTATGGAGTACTGTTCCTTCTCTCAGTGATAGAGGACACATTCCCATATTTCTATCGGACCGTGCAAAAGTGATAAATCAATCTTTATATATTAGACAGATCATCTATGGAGCTACTGACCCTCTCTCAGTGATAGAGACACCATTCCCATATTTCTATCGGACAGGGCAAAGGATTAAATCCTATCTTTATTATTTATTCAGGATCACTATGAGCTACTGGACCCTATCTCAGTGATAGAGACCACATTCCTATTTCTATTGCGGACAGTACAAAGTGATAAATCATCATTTATTATATTATACAGATCAGTTATGGAGCTACTGTTCCTTCTCTAGTGATAGTAGAGACAATTCCCATATTCTATCGGACAGGTGGCAAAGTGATAAATCCAATCTTTATTATATGATACAGATCAGAATGGAGCGAGCCTGACCTTCTCTCGGGGGATAGAGACACATTCCCATATTTCTATCATACAGTCAAAGTGAGATTAATCCAATTTATTATATTATACAGATCATTAGGGAGCTACTGACCTTCTCTCAGTGATAAGAAGACACATTCCCATATTCTAGTGGACAGTAACAAAGTGATAAATCCAATCTTTATTATTATTATACAGTCAGTTAGGAGTTACTGACCCTCTATCAGTGATAGAGACACATTCCCATTCTTCTTTGAGACAGGACAAAGTGATAAATCCAATCTTTATTATATTATACAGATCAGTTTAGGAGCTACTGACCCTCTCTCAGTGATAGAGGACACATTCCCCTATTTCTATCGCGACAGTACAAAGGATAATCCAATCTTCTTCTATATACAGATCAGCTATGGAAGCTATGACCACTTCTCTCAGTGATAGAGGACCATTCCCATTTTCTATGAGACAGTACAAGTGATAAATCAATCTTATTATATTATACAGAGCAGTTATGGAAGCTACTGCCCCTTATCTCAAGTGATAGAGACACATTCCCATATTTCTTCGGACAGTACAAAGTGTAAATCCAATCTTTATTATATTATACAGATCAGTATGGAGCTAATGACCCTTCTCTCAGTGATTAGAGACACGTTAATTATTTCTATAGGACAGTAACAAGAGGATATAAATCCCAATCTTTTATTATATTATACAGATCAGATATGGAGTACTGACCTTCCTCAGTGATAGAGACACATTCCCATATTTCTATTGGACAGTTACAAAGTGATAAATCCAATCTTTCTTTATTATATTATACAGAACCAGTTATGGACGCTACTGACCCTTCCTCAGTGATAGAGCACACATTCCTATATTTCATCATACAGACAAAAGTGATAAATCAATCTTATTATATTATACAGAAGTTATGGAGCTACTGACCCTTCTCTCAGTGTGCAGAGATACAAATTCCCATATTTCTATCATCAGTACAAAGTGATAAATCCATCTTTATATATTATACAGATCAGTTATGGCGCTAGGACCATTCTCTCAGTGATAGAGACACATTCCCATATTCTATCGGACAGTACAAAAGTGATAAATCCAAATCTTTATTATATTATACAGATCAGCTATGGAGCTACGACCCTTCTTCAGTATAAGGACACATCCCATATTCTATCGGACAGTACAACAGTGCGATAAATCCAATCTTATTATATGATACAGATCAGTTATGAGCTACTGACGCCCTTTTCTCCAGTGATAGAGACACATTCCAATATTTCTATCACACAGTACAAGGAATAAATCCAATCTTTATTATATTATACGTCAGCTATGGAGCTACTGACCCTTCTTCAGTGATTGATAGAGACACATTCCCAATTCTATCGCGACAGTACAAAAGATGATAAATCAATCTTTATTATATTTACAGATCAGTTATGGAGCTAGGACCTTCTTCAGTGATAGAGACACATTCCCATATTCTTATCGGACAGCTACAAAGTGATAAATCCAATCTTATTATATTATAAGATCCGCTATGGAGCTAACTGACCCTTCTTAGTGATAGAGACACATTCCCATATTTCTATCGGACAGTTACAAAGTGATAAATCCAATCTTTATATATTAACAGATCAGCTATGGAAGCTACTGACCCCTTCTCTCAGTGATAGAGGACACATCCATATTTCTATGTACAGTACAAAGTCGAGAATCCACTCTTTATCTATTATAAAGATCAGCTATGGATAGCTACTGACCCTTCTCCAGTAATAGAGACACATTCCCAGTTTATTCTATCAGACAGTACAAAAGTGATTTCAAATCCAATCTTTATTTATTATACAGGCAGTTTATGGAAGGCTACTGACCCTTCTCTCAGTGATAGAGACACATTCCCATATTTCTATCGCGACATGTACAAGTGATAATAAATCCAATCGTTATTATATTATAAGATCAAGCTAGGAGCCCTACGGACCCTTCCCTTCTCTCAGTTTGATAGTAGAGCCACATTCCCATATTCTATCGGACAGTACAAAGGGATTAAATCCAATCTTTATTATATTATACAGTCAGATATGAGCTACTGACCCTTTCTCAGTGATAGAGGACACCATACCATATTTCGATTGCGACAGTACAAAGTGATAAATCCAATCTTTATTATATTATACAGATCAGTTATGGAGCTACTGACCCTTCTCTCAGTTGATAGAGACAATTCCCATATTTCTATCGGACAGACAAAGTGATAAATTCCAATATTTATTATATTATACAGATCAGTTATGAGCTACTGACCCTTCTCTCAGTGATAGAGACACTTTCCAATATTCTCATCGGACAGGACAAAGTGATAAATACCAATCTTTATTATATATACAGATCAGCTATGGAGCTAATGAACCTTCTCTCAGTGAGTTGATTATACACATTCCCCTATCTATCGGACAGTACCAGGACAAAGTGATTAAATACAATCTTATATATTAACAGATCAGGTATGGAGCAGCTACGGACCCTTCTCTAGTGATAGAGACACATTCCCAATTTCTATCGGACAGTATCAAAGTGATAAATCCATTTTAGTATATTATACAGATCAGCTATGGAGTACGCACCATCCTCAGTGGATAGAGACAAATTCCATATTTCTATCGGACAGTTACAAAGTGGATAAATCCCATCTCTTATATTATACAGATAAAGCTATGGAAGCTACTGACCTTTCCAGTGATAGAGACAACATTCCCATTATTTCTATCGGACAGGACAAAGGGGACACGAAGGAGGGCTGCAGGAAGTAAACGAGGAAGGAAAGAGGGGGGGTGGACCGGGGTACCGGGGGGGAAGAGGAGGAAGGGAGGATCGCAGGGGAAGGAAAGAAGAAGAGAAGAAACAAAGATGAACCAAACAACCACCCGGAACCCGAACCACAACACCAAAAATAACCACAAACCCACCCTAACTATCTGTCTGAGGAGGAACATTGGAGTGGAGTTTCAGTTAAATTAAATAAAAAAATGAGTAAGAATATGTACTTTACCCAGAATCGAAATATTATTAAGAACTCATTTGCTGGGGTTCTCATAGTTTGTGGAACTGTCGATACCGAGTTCTTCTTTAAGATTTTTTTATTGTGGGATGTTCTTTTAGAAAAGACGTTCATCTTTCCATCGGTCTGGGGAGATAATAAATATATTTTTCTTTTGAAAACATAAAGTTCCATACGGACAGTCAGTTGTAATTGCCATTCAATATACCCTTATAATATGAAACTAACAGGAGAACAGAATATTCTGCGAAGGATCTCACCCTTCAAAATATCCAGGGGACAGTTTAATTGATGAAATTTGGCTACAGAACTTCCAATGTTTTTCTAAAGACCAGCAGAAGAAGGAGTTCCAAGGACCAGATAGTCTGATAAACTGCACTGGAGATGAACAATTTACAAACCTTGATTTGTTTCAGTTTCTCACCCATTCTCCCCGTGTTCACCTGGCAGTGGATTTGATGTCTCTCGCACTTAATACGATGCACGTCTCACTCCGTGATAAATCCCCCGGGGAAGGGTTTAATTATCAGAACAAGGTCAATAGAATATGATACAATTCATCCAATTAGGATAACCCTAGAGTTCATACCCCACTTGTAAAGTCCAAAATGGTATAGTGATGAACTGGGGGCGGACTTAAAGGACAACCATTGAAGTAGAAGCAGATCTCCCTTGTTTAAAAGAAGTAGTAGTAATCAGGGTCTACCTCTTCAATTTAATATGGTTCTTGAGAAATTAACTTTCTACCATGAGGGTTTGTGTTTATTTCCCAGCGTTTCCAGTATCACACAGTTGTGGTCACTGACCATATGTTCTGTACACAGCCCTCAGTGTAGATACTGCAGAACTTGTTACAGTTGGCAACACACCCATAGTAGCCTCTAGCCAATCCTTTTACAGGACAGCATTATTAGGCAAGGAGAGCATGTGGACTGAATCAGGGGTGGGGCCACAGTCACTTTACAAACAGTTATTTTCTCAAAGTTCTCAAAAGTAGAACATTTACGTAATGCCATTTACTTATGTTATTTTACCATGTATTGGTGTTTTTAGACGGGGGACAACGTTCAGGATAGGAGTAGTCTTGTAAAAATTTGTGTTAAGTTCTCCTTTAACAGTGTCTTGTGAACTGGAGGACTGACCTAACAATGACTGCTATACCGGAGGGTTAACTTAACAGTGGCTGATGAACTGGGGGGCTGTCTAAATAGTGACCAGCCACTGTTAGTCCGCCCACCACACTCACTTCCACCAGCCACACGCACTATCTGCCGTGGTGAACAAATCGCTACACGGGAAAGGCGAAAATGGCTAAATTAAAAAGCTCTGTAATCAGGTGGCCCAAGATCTAAAGTGCCCAGGGTTAAACCACAAGTGAAAGTGCTTACGGTCTACAGCCCCAAGGGTAAAAACAAGGAGTGCCACGTCTACAGGCCCCAGGGGGGTAAACACAAGAGGGCAACGTGTACAGGCCCCAGGGAAAAACACAAGGAGGCCACATGTACAGGCCCCAGGGTAAAAAAACACGAGTGCCACGTGTTACAGGCCCCAGGGTAAACCACAAACAAGGAGTTGCCACGTTTACAGGGCCCCAGGGTAAACACAAGGAGTGCCAATGTACAGCGGCCCCAGGGTAAACACAAGGAGTGCCACGTGTACAGGCCCCAGGGTAAACACAAGGAGTGCCACGTGTACAGGCCCCAGGGTAAACACAAGGAGTGCCACGTGTACAGGCCCCAGGGTGAACACAAGGAGTGCCACGTGTACAGGATCCAGAATAAACACAAGGAGTGCCACGTGTACAGGCCCCAGAGTAAACACAAGGAGTGCCACGTGTACAGGATTCCTTGCATTGCTTATTGCATCATAATAAATATTTGAGGCCATGCCCTATTTTGACACTAGTATAGGATTAGTTATTGGATTGCCCACCAACCATGAAGGGTTAAACTCCCCTCAAACAAACAGCCAATGGGTACCGGAAATCCCCCTTCACTTTCATCCAAAACCGATGTGCGAGGGGAATCCCCCTTATCCCCCTCACCCTCTCTCCCTGTAATATAACCCAGAGTGATAACTAGAGATGATACCTAACCCTGTGATATAACCCAGAGTGATAACTAGAGACGATACCTAACCCTGTAATATAACCCAGAGTGATAACTAGAGACGATACCTAACCCTGTGATAT